>JBBPCV010617408.1:0-11325 GCA_037974505.1 Plocamopherus tilesii
GAGAGAGAGAGAGAGAGAGAGAGAGAGAGAGAGAGAGAGAGAGAGAGAGAGAGAGAGAGAGAGAGAGACGGGGGAGGAAGAGAGAGGAAAGATAGGGAGGGAAGGAGAGTGGGCTTGAGAGGAGAGAGGGGGGGGGGGGGACAGGGAGTTGAGAGGGTGAGAGATAATGACATATATATATTTTTTTTTTAATGCATGGTCTAAAGAAATCATAATTGTTCTCTCAAGCAAGTGGTCCAAATAAATTAATGCATAGGGTTCAAATCCTGCACTGAATTTCACCCTACAGAATGATTATAAGAATCAAAAAGAAACAGCTTGCTTAAAATTGACTGGTGAATGGCAGTGGAGAGGACATGAATGTTGAGAATAGAAATGTGACAGTGAAGTTGGAATGGAATGCACTATGTTGAGATCCTTGCAGTCACTTGAGATTTATAACATTTTAAAATTTTTTAGCACATATATATTCACACATCCACCTAAAAATATATTGAAACATTCCTATTAAGTTTCAGAAATGTTCTTAAGATACATTTTACACATTGGATAATTGAAACTTACCTACTATCAACAACAATACTGCATTTCTTTAATTTATATCCCATTTATACCATTCTGTAGTGTTCTCAGTTCTTTAAATGTATGTATCAGACATAGTCTGTAGTAGGAGTAAACAAAACAAAATTGCCAGCATTGGCCCATCAATGTATGAAAAGGCCAACAGAAGAGCCCAGCAGGCCTTGCTAGACTGGTTCACCAAACTGCTTACTTTTACATTTAACTATCTTTTCATGATCAAAGCATAGCTAAGTGATACTTGTATCAAAACAAATAAAACAAAAAACAATATCAAAACGAAAACGAACAATTAAACCCTCTTTCTTTTTTAATTCAAAGTTTCTTACATTATTGTTTTCATCAAATCCGCTCACAGCATAAGGGTACATCAAATATTTGCCATTGTTGAAGGCACTTGGGGCACACTCAGAAGTTTCTGCGTCATGCTCAGCCCCCCAATTGTGACCTGTGAAATGAAATTGTGGAAGGCCAAGACATAAAATTTTAACTGCTTAAGTTAAAAAAAAAATATATAAATTTCCTCACTTTTGTGCAAAAGTTCCACTTTTATGTAAATCATTATACAAAAAATTAAACTCCAGTTTGTGACAAAATCTTTGATAACAATTCAACATAGATACAAATGTTAATAGGTGTATGGTATTTCTTTTTAGAAAAAATATGTTTCTATTTCTATGAGTAATTCAAAATAATTTTCCTTTCACTTTTCTCAAAATAACATTTCAGTTTCCTGTTTTACTTAAATTCCTATTGACACCGTGAATCAAAGTTCCAGACACAGTCATAAATGGAATGCATTAAGGGGAAATACGGCACTTGGAATGAACCATTTTTGGGTCAGGACATCGAAATTGAGATTTAAAAATATTTGTCAAATTGAACTTATTAGCTTCCATTTGAAAGTATTCCAAGTCCAAATTCAGTCAATTTCCTGTAAAAAACAGTACCTTGATTTGGGCTAAAAATTATAAGAAAATAAGCATGTTTTGATTACATTCTTCGCCTTATAAACTCAACACCCCTACAAAAAAAAAGGACTCAACTTACACCGTATGAAAGTCTAATGCTTCCTCTCTCCCTTGACATTGATATAACAGTGCTTACATGGTCCATATAGTGTACATTCATTATAATATTCATGACAGTCACAAGAAGCCCACTTCCATTTATGGGCATCGTGTACTACGCATACAATACTAGTACCATGGAAACTCACAAAGGTGGCTATTGGGATCAACGGCTTCTCCGCTCAACCAATCAGTGTCCCCTGTACTTCACAGTGGGCCTGTTTCCCACATGCTCGGCACTAATCAGGATCTCTGTGTCTGTGTTTTGTTTACATTGTGACGTCACACTGAGTGTTTACTGTGATGATGCTTTCTTGAAATATTACTTCTTTTGCATATTTTATTAATTATTTGTAAGTAAAGACAAGATTTTGAGAACTAGCAGAGGCATGAGCTGGGTACAACTTATGGTGAAGAAATTGCCCCAAAATACCTTTTTTTGGATGCAAGATTGTGCTTTTTAGTCTTTTTTCTCGTTTTTCTCAAAACTTCATTTTTTGTCACTCTAGGGCGTGTTTCTCACACACTAATCATCACACTGGGTTGAAACTTCACAGTTATGATGATCCCTTTATCTATATCTTCATTTTGTCAGATCGCTTTTTAGTTCTTTTATAAGTATAATTAAGTATAATTAAGTATAAAAGTATTATAATTATAATATTATAAAAATATTATAAAAGTATTATAAGTATAAAAGTATAATTTTGCTATATGTTGAATATACCATTCAAATAAATTCATAAAAAACATACTTTTGAATGTTTCGAAAAAGTAATCTGACAAATCTGAGAAAATGGAAAAAAACTTATGTTAAATCTTATGTTTTATGACAAATTGACTGCATAGGGTTTTATAAAAAGGTACCTAAAGATCGTCAAAAAATCCAAGATGGTAGATTTTTTTTGGGCATGACCGTGGCAATAGAGTGTCTGAGGTTCAGATTGATGCTAGGAATTTTCGTTCATGAACATATAGGACTGTTTGAAACCCTGATTTTCTTGTGAAGCTACATTTTTCAGAGAAGGCACCTTCACTGCCGAATTTCCCCTTAAAGAGCGAATAATGATACTTTGGGGAAAAATCTCTGACATGTCACAAATGTCAACTGAAGGAGAGGGAGGCAAAAATCAAATGCCTCTCGCAAATCTGTCAGGCATTGGGTGCATATTACTGTAAGGTAAGGTTTGAACAGGGTCTAAAGAGCCAGAAAATTTATAATGTTGCATTCCCTCCCTTTTTCGACAACAGCTGTTCAGAGTTTGGAAACTTTGGCAAGTTGTCATTGCCTTATAGTTTACATTTTTAACATAAAAATGAAATAAACATAAACTTCAGTTATTCACAAACATATCAGTACATTTTTAAAAGTTTTCTAACATTTAGGAACATGAACAATTTTCCAAGACTTATCCATGTCTTGGTGTTCCAAGACTAAATTCCTGGAGTTTCCCGTTTTCCCAGATCTGGGATAATCATTTTAAAAGATAAACAAGTTTTTGCCTTTTTTTGGTGGGGCCTATAGATTTTAAAAGGCATAATATGATAAGTGTGAATGCATACAATGTAAGCTGAGTTAATATTATTTAGTTAAAATACACCCTTTTTGACACACACCCCTGATAATATAGAATTAGAAAATCCCCTGGATTGGTGTTAAGATTTTACTGTATTTTTCTACCAAAACCTCTGATGTTAGACTGTCCCTTCCAATTGAAATGACACACCAAATTCTGTGGGACAAGAGGTAAACTTGATTGCTTTGTTGTTGGTTTTTGGGGTTTGTCACGACTTGAAGGTGGGACAAAGGTTTGAAGAAATGCCCTAGATTGATATGGGTAATTCCTATATACTTCCTACTGTCACCTAAGTCACAGGTTTAATAAAGAAATAAGCTTACACTCGCTGATTTTAAAACTTGAATCAAAATTTAATGATAATAAAAATAAGGTATAAAGGATAATATAATAACACAAGGCTTTATACGCATTCTCTGACTGACTGAACAACTGACTGACCACTGACAAACTGACTGCTCTCTGACCCCCCTCCCACACTCCCCTCAACATCTTATGTAAACACCACATCGAGAATATTCTCCCTCTTTCCCCACTTTTCCACATCATCTTAAATAGAAAAACCTACCTCTAGAATATTCTCACTCTATCCTGTACACAAGCAACACACACTGATCCTGTGAACACCGACACACACATCGCTCACAATCCGAACACACACAGCATACACAACACCATATCAGGTGAGTACATTTTACAATTGATGTAAACATAGCCTTACTACAATGTGGGATAACAATTGAAATGATAAAAGTCATTTGTTACAGGATTTTTTGCCGATAGATTTTAAAAGGCATAATGTGATAAGTATGAATATGTTAACATGTATACTGAGTTTATTACATAATGTTAAAATGCACACTTCTTGACATAATCCCTGATAAAAAAGTTGAAGTCCCCATGAATTGGTGTTAATAAGATTTTATTGTATTTTTCTACCAAAACCTCTGATGTTAAGTTGCCCCTTTAAATTGAAATGACACCCTACACTAATAGTAATGATCGCATATGTCTTAAAAGAAAGTCAGGAAAGCATATACACTCACCAAATTCTGTGAGACGAGACAGTAATGGTCCATGAAGTATAAGGTAAAGCAGGAAAATTTATGCCAAACAAATGAAAAGAAAAGAATGAGAAGAGTATCAAATTTTGTAGGGAATATTTTGAGATACAAAAAAGACAAACAAGGTTAACATGTATCTAATGCAATTTTTAAGGCATAATAAAATATGTAAAGGTGGCTGATATACATAATTGGAAAACTTTTCCTGAAAATGAATGCTGAATAAAAATATTTTTACGAAAAAAACACTGAAATTCATCTGAACATAATGCAAAGGAAGTGAAAGATAATTCACTGTCCATAAGAGGGTAAACACTATAGTCAGGACAGTAAAAAAATTTAATTTCAATCCTTATGATTTCATATTTATGTGGAGCCTCTTACAGAGGCCTCAAAGTGCTTTAAGTTTCAGGTAGTGAAAACATTAAAATATAACATTTGAATACAAAATTTCACATGCATGCACACTGGTTTGACAATAGAGCACACATATTTTTGCTACGGAGAAAAATGAAAATAAAATGTTAGTAAATTATAGTGCTCTATGTACTCTATATTATAATTTGTATATTATAATATACAAACCATGAGTGGTAACCAATACAGCCTCTTGGGTGAGCAAGTTATTTCCTCTTGTATTCAAAGTTGAGCTGAAACCTGTATTCATGGCCTTGTGTGATCTAGATGCTGTTTGTGGAAAGCAGAAAACAGATAAGATCTCAGTAAAAAGGAAGCGTCTACTTTCTATGTGCAGGCTAAGAGTCAAATGTATAGATTTATATTTAATGTTGCATAACTTTTGACTATGAATTTATAAAACTTATTAATATTTCTTTTCCTCCTTTCAGCTTATCCCGTTTGGGGTCACCACAGCAGATCCTTCGTCTCCAAGGAGTCCTGTTCATTGCATCCTCCTGTCTCACACCACCTGCTTTCATGTCTTCCTTAATTTCATCCATATGCCTTCTTTTCAGTCTTTCCCCTTTCCTCTTACCTGATAACGACATCCTCAGCATTCTCTTACCAATGTACTCTTCATTTCTCTGAACACGACCAAACCAACTCAATCTAGATTCTCTCACCCTGTCGCCAAACCTTGCTATGTGGGTATTCTCTCTAATGTGCTCATTTATTTTCTCGTCCAATCACATTACAATTACAACCATTGAGAGATGTAGCATCTTCATTTCAGCCACTTCTAGCCCTAACTCCTCCTCACCTTGTAAAAGAACTGTGCCTCTATTCTCCTCCTCATTTAGACTCATAAACTCTTGTCTTACACCTACCTAACCTCATTCCTATCTTTCCACGTGCATTTTGCACCGCCACTTCTCCAGATTCACCTCGATCTCTTTCTTGGACTCACTGATTAGCACAATATCGTCAGCAAACATTATTGACCATGGAGAGTGGGCGACCACCCCCTATCAAAGTGTCCCCAGGTTGCGGATAGGGGAATAGGCTTCAGATATGGATGTTAGTTGAGAATGTCCAATAAGCAGTCGCAGACAAAAAGTGGTAGGCTGGACTCATCAGCTTTGGATAGTGATCAATCTAGGAGTGAATCTCTTGTTATCAATCCTGGCCCTCCAAGTCTGGAGGTTGGATGGGGTGCTAACAACTCCTCTCCAGAAAAAACATATACAGTTACAGAAACCAACACGGGAACTCTTAGCACAACACCAAAGAAGAGCTGCTGGGTTTTCGGCCCAGATAATAATTTAATAATTAATTAATTTATGTTGTGTCATAATCCATCGAAAAGAATGCTTCATGCAGCGCTTTTCATATCAATATCACAACAGGACGACCAAAAACAGTTGATAATCATGATCGCACACATGTGATTTTACATTTACAGGCAAACATTACAGGTAAAACAGATTTAAATTCTGCCCCAATAACTAGTTATTACGATAGCTAAAATCATGTGTAGGATTAAATGTGACACTTCACTAAAAGTAACATGTGTAAGTTATGTAGAATATTAAAATTTGTCATGAAAGTTACGAGCAATTAAAATTTTTGGGAAGTTACATAATATATTTAAAATAAAATGTAAGATGGTCAATTCTTAGCTAAAAATAAATGATTTGGAATTCATGTAGTAAGAATAATGAAGGCATTAAAGAAGGCATTAAAGATAAACTTCTTTCAAGTACAGAGTTTTAAGTTGTTTCTTGAAAATGTCAATGGCTGGGGCATTTCAAAGACTTTGAGGAAGACTATTCCACAGCCTGGTGCTGTGAACAGAGAAAGCTCTTTCTCCGAATTTGGTCTGGGTCTTGGAGTTTGAAGTAATCCTTTGCCTTGTGAGCGCAAGGATCGAGTAGGTTCATATATATCTGCAGCCATTATGGATAATGGTCAAACTCAACAGGAAGCCATTAGCCAGACCCCTTCATATCTTCTGAGACTGAAACACGACCTATTGGTCAACACCTAGAATATATGCACATCGTATCAAACAGGCAAACTAAACCAGGCCATCAAAGAGATGGATAAATACTCCCTTGATATCATGGCAATTTGTGAATGTCGATGGATGGAACAAGGAAGAAGAAAACTGGCATCTGGGCACGATATTTTATACTCTGGCCGAAATGATGACTTGCATGCATAGGGCGATGTTCTACTTATCTTGGGAAACCTAAACGCTAAGAATGGGAACAACATCTACCTGAGAGAGGGACACATGGGAAGAAAAGGTCTAAGAATTAAAAAATCCAGACATGGCACAAAAATCCCACTAGAAATCCGAAACAGATTTGAAATTTTACACAGTGAACAAGAACTGAATATGATCAAATTTAATCATGAACTTATTGTAGCCAATGTCCTCGAATGCCCCAAGAGAAGGAAAGAACAATGGATATCTTATAGATCATAGACCTTAATCGAAGGCAGGAGGAAAATGAAACAAGGTTTGCTCCAAACAAAATCACAGAGGATCCAGAAAAAAAGGAAACAAGATTATGCTGTGCTCAACAAGGAAATCAAGAAATCAATCAAGAAAGATGAGAAAACATTCTAAGAGAATCTTGCACAGACTGCTGAGAGTGCAGCATTGAAAAATGACATGAAAACACTTTGCCAAATGACCAAGCTTCTATCATCTGGTTTTTAGAAAGAATGATGTTTCCATCAAAAGCGCAAATGAGAATGTTATCTCAAATGAGAATGCACAAAAGGAAAGATGGCAAGAGCACTTTCTAAGAATAGTAAACAGCGACGCATTTGAACTCAGGGCCCACATCAAGGAAGCAGAAATAGATTGAACATTAATACTGAACCCCAACCATTGATGAAATAAAAAAAGCAATCCATAGCCTAAACAATGGCAAAGCTGCAGATGAAGAGCAGATAACAGCAGAAATGCTCAAAGCTGAAAGAGATTTCACACCATTGTTACTGGAAAAGAGAGATACTCAGAGAGATATGGAACTCCGAAATTGCCCCCAATGCCTGGAATACTGGGCTTATCGTCAACTCCTGAAAAAAGGAAATTTTGCAACTGTGGGAAGTGGAGAGGAATAATGCTTTTCTCTATTACAAGCAAGCTTTTCAGCAGAATCACATTGATTTGCATCAGCTCAGAAGTGGAACCATCACCTAGGAAATAACTGGCACGCTTCAGGAAAGATCAATCCTGCAAAGACCACATATTTACTTTGCGACAGATAGTTGAACTATACCAGGAATGGAATACCACCCTATATGCCAATTTTATTGATTTTGAAAAGGCTTTTGACAGTCTGCACCGACTATGGAATATCATGAGGCATTATGGGATACCACAAAAATTGTAAATGTCAAAATGTTGTATCACAACTTTAGTGCAAAAGTTATATATGCAGACAAGAAATATCAAATGCCTTCAGGATAAATACAGGAGTCAAACAGGGCTGTATAGTGTCGCTGTTTTTTTTCCTCCTGGCCATTGATTGGCCAATGAAAGAAACCGTACAAAAAGAAAAGTCAGGAATCAGATGGACATTTTCTGAAAGATTTTAAGATCTGGACTTTGCAGATGACATTGTTCTATTGTCCCACAGATTTTGTACAATTACAGTTTATTCTTAACTCACCACTAATGACTTGAAAAGGGAAAAAGGATGTTACCGTGAGAACAAATTCCTCCAAGAGCATACTTCCGGGGAGGAGCGATATAGGCAAGACCTAAAACTCCACCGGCAAATCTCCTGTGGGTGAAAAGATGGGCCAGGCAGAAATTGTGAAGCCTGCTGTCCTCTCCAAATTGCTGTTGGGGAAATATTAGAAACACATAACAAAAATGAAAGTCTGAGAGGAATGAATCATAACCATTCAATGTTTCAAGTTCACAAACAAAACCGAAAATCAAAGTAGTGTAAAAGTATCATTACTTTGGAAGACTTAACATCAGATTAAAATAATACCAATTATAATAATATAAATATAATAATATGAAACGTGGCATCGAGTACAAGTGTAAACAGACATCCATGCATAAATCAGCATTCTATAAGTTATACATATGAATGACATTTTTAATGACTACTTCAACCAAATGTCACAATCAAAGATTCTCAAAAGAAAAATATGTAAACACTTTTTACAATGGCTAAAACACAAAACAGTTTGTGCATATATAGAGGTAATGTCTAACTTATTCCAATGCAATGACTACTAGTAACACACCAAAACACGGACAACTACGCAGTCGAAGACAAATGGGACCAAACAAAAGAAGCGATGTGGTTAGTGGCTGAGCAGAGTGATGGGTTTGTAAACAATGCAAAACCAAACCGCACATTCAACCCCCTACTAAATGTACTGTCGCATAAACAAAAAAGCTTAACAATTGGAATACAGAATACCAACGATCAAGTGCTTATTTCAAGATTAAAAAAGGAAAGGAATAAAAATCTCCATTCCATCCAAAAAGAAACAGTACAAATTAGAAATGACGAACTGGATCAAAAAGTTGGTAACATAAAAGGAGCAAATAATGCTGCAGATATGTTCAAAGCAACAAAATTGCTACACCAGAACCATTGCAAAATCCACAAAGTCAATGAAATAGCAGGTAAGGTCACATCAGACCTGAACAACATACTAGAAATTATGTCAAATCATTTCAAAACAAAATTCTGTGATCCAAGAACACCACCATTTATAGGACATGCAAAAAACAAACAAACTGAGCAATCCAATCACACCAACAGAACCAAAGGCTCACTGCAAAATTTAAGGTCTATTACATTACTCAACACCATAAGAAAAACACTCTCAACTATTGTTTTAAAGACCAACCATGAGACAATATTCATCGCACAGCCAAAGTGGTTTTAGACAAGAGAGAAGCACAGCAGATGTAGTGTGGACCCACAAATGGCTGAAAAAATAAAAAAAAGAAATAATCAAAATCAATATTACATGAATCGACATATCTGCAGCCTTTGACACAAAAGAAAGAGCTAAATTAGTCAAAATTTTAGAAAACATACCATAGGAAGATGAAACCGGAATAATAAGATTTCTCCTGAGCAACACCACCATACAACATCAAGAAAAAATTTGAAAGTAATATCAGGACCCCGATTGGAGACTGGTAACTGATAAAGCCCAATACTGTTCATCATTTATCTAGAACATGCAATAAGAGGTGCAAGAAACGTTCTTCCACCATCTGAAACTACACTGGAATCAATCATACCGAGAGAAATAGCACACGCTGATGATGTAGACTTCATCGTAATTAAGCTTGTTGGTATTGATGCCATCCTTACAAAAATAGTCTTAAAGTAAATGTCAACAAAACAGAGGAAACAAAACTATCAATGAAAGCAAAGGAGTGGAGAGCTACAAGAAAGGTCGGCTCACTAATTGTAGATGAGGAAGACCTGGACAGAAAAAAAACACCTGGCAAATGCTGCCCTCGACAAATTGTCAAACGTATGGATAAGAGGAGATAAGACAAAACAAGAAACTACACTCAAGCTATATAGAGCATTCGTAAAACCAATTCTCCTTTACATCTGTGGAACATAGGGACTAACAAAAGCAGACCATAAGAAACTTAACACTTTCTACTACAAACAACCAAAATGGGTATTTGACTTCTGATACCCGACAATTATAACAAACGAGTCCCTGTACAGACAAACAAAAGAAAGAACAATGTCCCTAGAAAT
The DNA here is from genome assembly GCA_037974505.1 of Plocamopherus tilesii. Classification (NCBI taxonomy): domain Eukaryota; kingdom Metazoa; phylum Mollusca; class Gastropoda; order Nudibranchia; family Polyceridae; genus Plocamopherus; species Plocamopherus tilesii. The sequence continues at coordinate 10,467 of JBBPCV010617408.1, forward strand.
TTTGGATCAAAGATGGCGCCTTTCCGGACATATCCTGAGATGGGACCTAGAAATCCCCTCAAAGAAATCAATTATGGATTACTTTAGGAAATGTGGAGACCCCTATCGAGGAAGACCACTTACAACGCTTATCAATTGTTCTCAACCAAGATCTAAAACCCATGGAAAACCAAATCAGACTTAAAAGCGAGAGGGACTTTGAACACCTAAGAGTGAAAGAAACATTTGGAGTGAACTCAAACACGACCTGGTACAAGCTACCGAGGCATCCCTGTTCATCGGCAGAGATGCGAAAGGCAATTAAGTCAAGTAAGTCAAGTCACATATATCTGGCGCACTAATTAAAACATGAGTCAAAAGATCGAAGACATATTAAAGAGATGGGATTACAGAGAAATATCAAGAGTGCAGCAAGTTAAGAATGAAAATTGATGAGAATGAGAATGTTCTTACCTTCAGCAAATCATGATCTGGCCAACTATCTCTCTGCATGTTGTAATGCAAACCACTGTATTCTCCTGACATATCAGTTGGCCCTTTATGAATACGTAACTGGATATGGAAAAGAGAGAGAGAAGAGAAGAAAAGAAGATAGTAATCATTTTCACAAGCCATGATTAAGGGGATAATCATGATAAAACACGTTTGAAAAAAAAAAAAAAAAAAATCTACAGCACACGACACGAGTCCCTACCGCAAGAATTCTTGGGAGATTTTTTTTTAAAAAATACCAACAATTAGACTCGCAGAAAAATTACTGGAAGATCTTTAAGGATAAAATTCACACTGGATACTTAAGAGAAAGCAGGGAAAGAAAATCATAAAAAGTTACCACACTGGATACTTAAGAGAAAGCAGG
>JBBPCV010618518.1:0-11323 GCA_037974505.1 Plocamopherus tilesii
ATGATGATGATGATGATGATGATGATGATGATGATGATGATGATGATGATGATGATGATGATGATGATGATGAAGACAATTTATTCATCCCATCATGTCCATCTACTCAATCCTCCATGTTATTCTAGGAGTTCATCGCCAGTTTATTATGTAGAGTGTGTTTTAAAAAAGTCTAGAGGCAATGCCTCGCATGCAGTCCCTTGTGTTCACGTTAAACATCAAACTCGTGTTGTAATTTGAATGGACGTAACACACCGAATGCTGTCTTCCATTTAAACGTCAAAACAGCAAATTCCCCCTGTTGTAAACTAACTGAAGGCAATTCACACTGTCATCGATACATTCATAAAACATCCGCCGTTGTTAAAAAACACGGAAAACAATGAAAACATTGCCCGAAAGCTCATCATTCCAGCGTACCAAATGCCCTAATATGGCGTGAGTCATCTGTTAAAGAGCCATATCCATTAGGTGTATTACCAGGGGCCTGACAAGGGGGATAACTCGTCATGCCAAACAAACGCCAGCCTGTGATGCTGTAAGACCTCCTAGAAGACATCCCTATAAAGCGAATGGCACTAATAACATGATTCCATTTACACCATTTGCCAACATTGACGTTTATCTTGAGTGGCATGAATTGTCCTCATGCCAAAAGATGCACATAAATGCAACGCTTATGTATGGTGAAATTTGCCACAGCATCCGGCGATATTTCCCCGCATGCACATTGTATATTTAGTTGAGTTGTTGTTGTTGTTGTTGTTGTTGTTGTTGTTGTTGTTGTTGTTGTTGTTTTCAATCTTAACATGCGTATTGTTTTGTTTATTATTTTCTTTTGTCTGTGGTATATTTTTTGGTTTTGTTTCATTTGAGTTTGGTTGTTTTTGTTGCTGTTGTTGTTGTTTTGTTGCATGTCTCGTTGCCAAATTGTTTACTTACAATGTCTATGAGGCCGGAGTTTACGGTTAAGGTTAGCGTTTGGGTTTGGGTTTGGGTTCAGGTTGATTTACGGGTCGGTGTAAGGGTGGGGTAGTGTTAGGGTCGGGTCGAAAAGAGGGTTATGGATAGGGTAGAGTTAGGGTTGGGATTGGGATCATCATCGTCGTCATCGTCGTCATCGTCATCATCGTCATCATCATCATCATCTTCATCATCATCATCATTATCATCGTCGTCGTCATCGTCGTCATTGTCATCATCGTCATCATCACCATCATCATCATCATCATCTTCATCATCATCATCATTATCATCGTCGTCGTCGTCATCATCATAATTATCATCATCACCAACGTCATCATCAGCTTTACTATCCACATGATCATTATCACCATCATCATCTTCTTAATAATCATCGAAAAAAGCCTTGCCTAAGGGTTAAATCACAATTTCCCCAATCAACGGTACTCGAACCGATGACCTTTCAGTTGCCTCCAAAGCGCTACCGCTGAGGCACTGTGACCACTATAATCATCATCATCATCATCATCATCATCATCATCATCATCATCATCATCATTCTAACCTCCTATCTCCAAATCCATACTCTTTTTCCTCTTCATTTCCCTTCTTTTGCTTCTTCTTCTTGACCAACACCAGCCTCCTCCTCCTCCTCCTCAGCCTCCTTTTCTCACTCCTTATTCTAACATATTATTATACTTCTTCTATTCAATTCTTCTTCTTCTCTTTCTCATTCTGTCTGTACAACTCCCCTTTGACCGAATTCTACCCTTGCTTTCGCTCCTCTCACTCATCCCTCTTTCATTCATCTACCGGCCATGTTCCTCTACTTCTACAACACTGTGAACATGACGTCACATGGCGGCACATCTTAGATAGACACCGTGGGGAAAACCGATTTATAGATAACGCCGCGCTGATCGTAGGGAATGTGGTTCAATGGATCATGATGAGTTATTGAAACTACCACGTCACCCCCCCCCCCTCCACCCCAACTCCTAAATCCACTATCCCTTTTCAGTTTGTCCTAACCACGTGTACAGCCAGAGGTTCAAGACTGAAAAAGCCATAATTCCTCCTAATGATTCAAAGGCGGTCCTCAAAAGATTCTTACACGAACCCCAAATTATAAAAACACGATCCCCGAAAAATTCAAACTACAGGATTTCGAAAAGATATAAACACGATCCCGAAATGTTTCAAACATGATCCAAACATAATTCAAATACCATCCCCAAAAATAAAAACTCGATCCCTAGAAGATAAAAACACGATCAAAGTCCATCAACAAACAAAAAGCACAATAGCCAGATATTAAAAAACATGAAACAAATGATAAAAGTACGATCAAAGAATGATAAAAACACGATTCCAAATTATTAAAAATAGATTCCCAAGCGATTGAAAAGCTATCCCAAAATGATAAAAACCTATCCTTAATGAACACCAGATCTTCAAGCTATGAAAACACAATCCCAAAAACATTCATCAGGATCCCCAAATGATAAAACTCGATCCACAAAATAATAAAAAACAAAAGCAAAAACGATCTCCAAGCGATAAATAACACGATCCTTAACTGATAAAATCACGATCCCCAAATCACTTCAAGACCATCCCCAAATGATTTCAAGACGACCCCCAAATGATTTCATCACGATCCCCAAACGACTTCAAGACGTTCCCCGAATGACTTCAAGACGATCCCCAAATCACTTCATGACGATCCCCAAACGATTTCATCATGATCCCCAAACGACTGCAACACGATCCCCAAATGATTTCGTCACGATCCCCAAATGGTTTCGACACGATCCCCAAATGATTTCAGCACGATCCCCAAACAATTTCAACACCATCCCAAAACGACTTCAACACGATCCCCAAACGACTTCAACACGATGCCCAAATAATTTCAACACGATCACCAAACGATTTCAACACGATCCCCAAACGATTTCATCACGATCTCCAAATCACTTCAACACGATCCCCAAATGATTTCAACACGATCCTCAAAGGACTTCAACACGATCCCCAAATGACTTCAACACGATCCCCAAATGATTTCAACACGATCCCCAAACGATTTCAACATGATCCCAAAAACGATTTTAACACGATCCCCAAATGACTTTAACACGATCCCCAAACAATTTGAACACGATCCCCAAACGATTTCAAAACGATCCCCAAATCACTTCAAGACGATCCCCAAATGATTTCAAGACGATCCCCAGATCACTTCATCACAATCCCCAAACGACTTCAACACGATCCCCAAAATGACTTGAAGACGATCCCCAAATCACTTCATGACGATCCCCAAACGATTTCATCACGATCCCCAAACGACCTCAACACGATCCCCAAATGATTTCAACACGTTCCCAAAACGACTTCCACACGATCCCAAAACGACTTCAACACGATCCCCAAACGACTTCAACAAGATCCCCAAATGAATTCAACACGATCCCCAAATCACTTCCTCCCGATCCCCAAATGACTTCATCACGATCCCCAAACGACTTCAATACGATCCCCAAACGATTTCATCATGATCCCCAAATGACTTCTACACGATCCCCAAATGATTTCAACACGATCCCCAAATGATTTCATCACGATCCCCAAATCATTTCATCACGATCTCCAAATCACTTCAACACGATCCCCAAATGATTTCAACACGATCCCCAAATGACTTCAAAACGATTCCCAAATGACTTCAACACGATCCCCAAATGATTTCAACACGATCCCCAAATGACTTCAACACGGTCCCCAAACGATTTCAACACGATCCCCAAATGACTTCAACATGATCCCCAAACGATTTCAACACGATCCCCAAATGACTTCAATACGATCCCCAAACAATTTCAACACGATCCCCAATTGACTTCAACACGATCCCCAAACAATTTCAACACGATCCCAAAACGACCTCAACACGATCCCCAAACTATTTCAACACCATCCCCAATTTATTTCAACATGATCCCAAACGATTTCAACACGATCCCCAAATCCCAAACGACATATAATAGTCATCACTAAGCGATATATAAATGTGATACCTAATTGACATAAAAGGATTATCTCTAAATGATATAATATAAAAATGATCCCAAAAATGAAATAATATATAAATGATCTCTAAACGAAATATATTATCCCTCAAAATTGTGTTACTGTATTTATTTATTTATTTATTTCACTGTCAATCTATCTATCTATCTGTCTGTCTATCTGTCTGTCTATCTGTCTATCTATCTATCTATCTATCTATCTATCTATCTATATCTTTGTTTGTTTATTTACTTATGTATCATATGTTTATTCATCCATTTGCTTTCTAGCTCTTATATTAGTTGCTTCAAATAATGAAAAAAAAAATCAGCTTTTTTAAAATGTGTCATCCGAATGTCTTGGGATGTGCAATGTTTGTGAGTTCATAAGTGTGCATGCGTGTGTGTGTGTGTGTGTGTGTGTGTGTGTGTGCGTATGTGTGTGTGTTAGAGAGAGTGTATGTAAACGTGTTTGTGTGTGTGTGTGTGTGTGTGTGTGCGTGTGTGCGTGCTTGATGTTTTTGTTGCAACACCATATCAAATTATAGTGTATTATATTTCATTCGTTATTTAGTATATAAAGCAGTAAATGAATATAATAATAAAGATAATAACAATGATAATAATAATTAGAGTAATAATGATAGTAATTATTATTCAAATAATCTTAAATTTTTAGTTATTATCATTGTTATTGTTATCACTGACATGATCATTATTGTTCTTCTTCTAATTTTTATTATTATCATTATTATTATTATTATTATTATTATTATTATTATTATTGTCATTGTATTATTATTATTATTATCATTATTATTATTATTGTTTGTAGCGGGAACGATGATATTGGCGATGGTGATGAAAATTATTCTGACGCATACGACGGAGGGAGGAGGAAGAGGAGGAGGAGGAGGAAAATGAAAAAAAAAAGAAAGTTGGTTGAATGTACAGAGGAAGGAGTATTTGCAATGCTAAGCATGTCGTTTTATTTTCACTGGCGGAATCTAGGAAACACCGCCCTGCTTTTATTGTAATTACTGAATAAGTATGTATTTTTATGACGCCACATGGGATATTCCGATGCAACTTTCAATCGTCCAGGTTTTCCAAAGCTAACCGCTCACGCAGGCTTCAGATCATCATAATAATTCTAGCTGTCCTTCTTGTGGCTCTTCTCGTGGTCGTGGTGCTTCTGGCTGTTCGCCTCGGTGATGTCAAGGACGGCAAAGGTCAGAGTTCGAGTCCAATAAAGCTGTGAACTTTTCCATGTAATTAGTAATCAGACGTGGAACGGATTGGCGTGAAAGTGTATGTGTGGGGTGGAGGATCTTAAATAAGAATCTCAGTCAGACGATCACGTTTCAATGACATTTTCTTTTTTTATGGAAGGGACGCAACTGTGATTAAATTTTCCGAAGTCATAATAAGTGAATTATAATATATATGTACATATATATGAATATTTTTTTCGTATATATTTTTTACAGATAATACACACCATCAGAGTTTCAGTCTTAGTATTGAATGCAACTGTGACGCTCAGTTGAACAGAGTAATTTTGTCAATCGATTAAAATTGTTTGGATAAGATGCGATGATTCCTTAAAGACGTATAGTAATAACAAAGGATCTGGATGGAATTGCTTATCTTCTCTTATCACACTGGCTTTACCGAAAAAACATAGAATTTATTTATATATTAGAAATGTATGATTATGAATTTGACATTGGCGATTCTGACAAACCCCCTTTTCAGTCAGAAAAGTAGACATACAACTGTACTATGTAGTAGCATACAACCAGAGGTCAAACGATTTACCGGTGATGTGTTTTCTTCCTCTTCTGTACACAAAAGATAATAATGCAATCAATAGATGAGATGAATAATATCAATGGTGTGAGCAAGATAAAGTATTAGCATTCTATAGAAATATGGCATTGGAAAAGCGTATATTCTTCTTTAAGGAGATTCAATATTTACATGTACTGACAAGACGTAGGTATGCAATTTCAAATTACGCCCCCCCCCCTCCTCCTTCTTCTCCTTATCTTTCTTTAAGATTCAAAGCAAGAATGTACTTCCAGAGAATGTGTTTTATCAGGTAGGTGAAGAATGGAACTTGCAAATTGCTTGCATTGAAAAGCTGGTAAACAAATATAGCACCATTAATACTTTGACAGACTCATTATACGTTCCTAGCATTGTCGACTTTATATAGCATCATCAATACTTTGAGGGACTCATTAAATTTTCCTAGCATCATCAACTTTATATCGCCTCATCACTATTTTGATAGACTCATTAAACGTTCTTAGCATCATCAATTATATATAGCCTCATCAATACTTTGACAAACTCATTATACATTTCTAGCATTATCAACTTTATCAACTTGACAGACTCATTAAACGTTCCTAACATCATCAAAATTTTATAGAGCATCATCAATACTTTGACAGACTCATCAAACGTTCCTACAATCATCCTTTTGTGTACAGCCATCAATACTTTGACAGACTCATCGCAATATTGTGACATCGTCCACTCTTTGATTGGGGCATTGCAAGACCATCTTAAAAGCATCTGCTTTCTACAATTATTGTTTTGAATCTCTTCCAAACTTAGCATCTTTGCACTATTGACACTTCGCAACGTTTCCTGTTTCATTTCTCCAGCCACATACCTATTGACGCAAGACCTTCACTTGGACTTGTCTTCCTTCATCTCCCATTTATTTATTTATTTGGTAATATTTCAATAGAGTTAACAGCCTTAACCATCATATATATGTCTATCTTAGCTGCCCGCCTATACAACAATCTTGACCTCAACACAGACCCATGCCAAGATTTTTATCAATATGCTTGTGGAGGATTTATTAAGGAGGAAACGGAAGACATCTTCATTACTTTAAACTTTGAAGTTTCACATATCATCCAAGGTATTAGATTGCTGTCAATGGTTTATATTACCGAGTGTTTGTTGTTATTATTGTTGTTATTGTTGTTATTATTATTATTATTATTATCATTATTATTATTATTATTATTAATATTATTATTGTTGTTGTTGTTATTGTTGTTATCATTATTATTATTATTATTATTATTATTATTATTATTATTATTATTATTGTTATTGTTATTATTGTTATTATTATTATTATTATTATTATTATTGTTATTATTATTATATTATTATTATTATTATTGTTATTATTATTATTACTTTTATTATTATCATTGTTATTATCATTATCATTATTATTATTATCAATATCATTATTATTATTATTAATACTATTAATAGTATTATTATTGTTATTATTATTATTATTATTGTTATTGTTATTGTTATTATTATTATTATTATATTATAATTTTGTTCACCGTCCACTGTCCAGCCGCCTGATCACCCGTCCATCCAGCATACCAACCACCGACCTTAGTCAGTCGATAGATAAACTTAAGGTTTGTTGTATTACAGGAATACAAGGTTGTTGTTTTTTTTTTCATATTGTCATCTCCTTTTTATCCTAATTGTTCCAAAACTGCCGGAGCACGATACAATTGTGAAGCGTAGAGCGCTGAGAGTCTCTAAAGCACATGAAATCGCCTATTAGCCCCTTAAACAATTGCATCAGAGTAACTTGATTTGATTTAATTTAAAAAATGATATTACCGTCACCATTAAATTAATGTTCCCGTAACAAATGGCCTCTTTGATCAGTACTTGCAACTCGTCCATTTATTTTATCGAATTCCGTATCCATTCCCACCAAAGACAGACAGACAGACAGACGGACCAGTTCTACGAGAGAAAAAGGGCAATTTAGTAACAGTTACTGTATCATAAAACTTCGATAATATGACGCATTGAGAAGATAAACTCAGGACGACCGCTGTGTTTCGTCAACGCTAATTTGAACCACTTTCCAGGAACCAGAGCAAGAGAAACCAAAAAAGGAAGAAAAAAAAATTGGATATATAAAGTCAACTCCCACCTCCCGCCCCACCACTCATAAATGGATATATTATTATAAAGTCAACTCCCACCTCCCGCCCCACCACTCATAAATGGATATATTATTATAAAGTCAACCCCGCCCCAACCCCCTCCTCCATCCAAATCCCCCCCAATAAAACGGATATAATAATATTTTTTAAAAATTGAAGTTAAAGCGACCTAGGATGCGGATATTGATGATTTCCACCGGCATAAAATCCCACCCCCAACCATGCCATGTAACATTATTATAGCCAGACGCGATAAATAATAATATCAGCTCCGACCAGACCGATGATAAAACGCAACTCGCCTTAAAGATTTGTCTTTCTCTCCAGTCGGATGATAAAACGCAACTCGCCTTAAAGATTTGTCTTTCTCTCCAGTCGGATGATAAAACGCAACTCGCCTTAAAGAGTTGTCTTTCTCTACTTCCCACAACCTGCTGGCTTCTTTTCTCTCCGGATTCTTTGAGTGACGCTTTTGGGCTGCATGCGTGAGCTCATTTTATCGGAGATTTCCACGCCGGTCATACCTTATACTACTCACTTCCTTATAGACACAGCCCAGGTGGCACAGAACAGCGCTCCACCCCCTCCTCTCCCTTTCTGTAATTTCATCGTGGTACCATCGTGGACACAAAGCCGTGCTTGGTGATACATAGTTTATTATTATAGTTTTGCCTCGAAACGAGCCCTTGACAATGTCCTACCTTCAGGAGGTTCTTGCATCTCTCGCTTGAGTCTCTCTGACTCTCTCTCTCTCACTCTATGAAATTAAATCTCAACGCAATGATAATAACAGAGACTTGGTAAAAACAGCATCTATGCATTTGCGACTGAAATAAAAAACACACACACACACACAAGAAGGAAAAAAAAGGGTTGAATATTGGGGAACAAAGGAACAAAAATGTTTTTTCTCGCTTATATCCAGCTATCCCCATCCCTCTACTTTGCCAGGATTTTCTATAGGCGTGTATAATTTCAATTTTGATCAAAGCTCTGGCAGAGAAGAAGAACATAATAAACTGCTGTTAATTTGAAAACGTCTATTGAAAACCCACTCTAATTCTATGTATTGTCGAATCTATAGTAGGTCCCATGAACACATCCTAATATACGAGAAATTAGAAAAGCAATTTATTCTTCCCTCTTGTTTGAATGTGAAGGTGAGAGTAATTCAGTCTTTGATCATTATTGTCGGAGGTGTGTGTTTGTGAAAGTGTGTGTGTTTGAGTGTGTGTGTGTGTGTGTGTGTGTGTGTGTTTGTGGAAGAGTGTGTGTTTGGGGGGTGTACGTATTTGTCTGTGCAAAAAGTGAGTGGAGGCGCGGGGACAGACATGGAATAATATAATGACAAAGATATTAATCCATTCAGTGTCAATTGACGATATACGCCGGCTTCAACGTTACTTAACTCTTTGACTCTCACAAACCTATACATTGGGCAAAGTACGCTTTAACCCTTTGACTATAATTTGCCCATATACCGGGATCAGCATGGTACGTGAGACTAAGAGGAAAAGAGTCAGAGAATCACAGTGAGACTGAGATAAAAAGAGAGGGGGAGTTAACGAGAGAGAGAGAGAGAGAGAGAGAGAGAGAGAGAGAGAGAGAGAGAGAGAGAGGGAGGGAGAGAGAGGGGGAGGGAGAGAGAGAGGGGGGTGGGGAGAGACAGAGACAGACATACAGACACAGACAGAAGTGATTTACTTTCGCTTATGCTGCCATTATTCTAGATATACTTGCCATCCCCTATAAGGTTTCTCTGTCTGTAGATCCTGTCTGTATTTACATTATGCAATCAGAGATCATTTTGAATTCTCCAAGTAGTAAAACTGGTTGATCATTAATTGCCTTGAAAAAACGGGAACATAATTTCTTGCCTTTTGTTCTTTGAGGTGTATCCACCGTAATTAAAATTTCTTCATGTATGTTTTTGTGTTACCTGATGTTTAGCTATAGTCGTTGATTACAAGTTTAAACGCTTGGTTGTAGGTAATAGTTTGATTCTGTAAATTTGTTCTCATTCGATATTTTAAACATTGGAATTTTTTTTTCTGGGTGGAACTCCATTTTCTAGTCTTTTCACATCATTCAAATTGTTGGAATGAGTTAAAATCTTTTTGGAGTATTTTACAATCATAAATATTTTATTTATCTGTATGACAGGCAATCGTCTGCAGATAACCTTATTCCGGTGCCTAGATAATTTAGCTTAGTAAAAAAAAAAATGAAGAGGATCTAACACTGTGCCCTGAGGTACTTCTGACAGAACAGGTTTGGGGCTTGATTCTATTCCTTAACAATAACTTTTTGAATTCTACCTATAGGGAATGATATCATCCAATAGAGTAAAGTGTCTTGTATTGCATAATGTTTAAGTTTTATAAATAGCCCATGATAGTCTGCTTTATCAAAAGCTTTCAAGAAGTCTAAAAGTACTGCATTTATTTGTCCTCTCATTTTTAATCAGTTGCTGAAATCATTTATAGTTGTTATTAATTGAGTTTCACATTTTCCTTTTTCTAAATCCATGCTAGATGTTGCTAAATATATCTTCTTTTTTTTTAATTGAATGGTCCATTGTGTTATTGTGTATGATATGGTCTAGAAGTTAACAAGACATAGATGTTATGGATACAGATCTATAATTTTATAGTTGGTGTCTATCTCCTTTTTAAATGGTGGAACAATAGTTGCAATTTTCAATTAATTTGGAACTTTACATGATTTAATGAAGGCTAGGGAAAAGTACATACACCTCAACTAATTCTAGTGTTCATAGTTGTAATATTTTGCGTGGAATTTTATCTGGACCAGTAGCTTTATGTTCATTCACACATGTTTTTAGTAGTAGTTTGTGCACTTTATTGTTATGCACTTTATTGTTTGTGGTAGTTATCGGTCTTATTCTGGGATAAGTTCTGGTTTTGAAAAGTTGTTTGGTTTTTTTGTTGTTTTTTTGTTTTTGTTTTTTGTTGTTTTGTTGTTGTTGTTTGTTTTGTTTTGTTTTTTTTGGGGGGGGTTGTTTTTGTTGTTTTTTTCTTTTTGTTGTTGTTGTTGTTGTTGTTTTGTTTTTGTTTTTCGTTTTTGTTATTCTTGTTGTTTTTGTTTTTTGTTTTTGTTTTTGTTTTGTTTTGTTGTTGTTGTTCTTTTGTTGTTGTTGTTGTTTGGTTTTTTTTGGGGGGGTTTTGTTGTTGTTTTTTTTTTTGTTTTTTTTTTTTTTTTTTTTTTTTTTTTTTTTTTTTTTTTTTTTTTTTTGGGGGGGTCGGA
>JBBPCV010619628.1:2500-10000 GCA_037974505.1 Plocamopherus tilesii
CCTGTATCAGAATGATCCTGTCCTGATTCTAAAGATAGTTGAACAAGGTCATTTATTCTTGTGACTGATAGCTGTTGATATTGAAACAAAGATAAAATAAAGTATAATAATAAGAATGCATGAAATGAGATAAAATTCAAGTTTTGTTATGATTAAAATGTATATCAAATAATCATTTATGTGTTGTATACATTTACGTTGGATTCCATAGCAAAAATGCCAACTTTACACACTTTTCATGTTGTTGTTGTTTTTTTTAATGAATCTTATGTATTACTTAATCTATATTTGATAAATAAACCAGAATCTAGTATGCTTGAAATCAAAATCACAAATTTACTTTGTAGTTACCTCATGCAGCTGAGCATCATTGTAGTTTTTGTTTGATATGATCGTCCTTTCGATGCCCAGAGATGACATAAATTTAACAGAAATTCTGCCATTTAACATGAAGATGATGAAATAATTATTCGGCATCACCAATGAATCAGCTGCATAAAAGAGCACACCATCTGCTTTGTATGATACAAATTGTATTACCAGAGTGAACCTGAAGAGATGAGAAAAGACTATTCAGTATCCTTGTAAAATTATAATAATTTAAAAACAACAATAACAAACCCAATCAATATAAAAAGACTATGATTTTATTGTTTAGTAGTCATGAAGTAAATAAGAAAAGCAAAGGCATTAGATTGAAAAAAAAAAGGATGAAATCATTTACATACCCTGATTGCAGATGATTAGCAAATTCTCCCTGTGTGGTCCAGTCAATGTATTTTGAGCCATCAAACAGTGCTGCATTACTCATTGGCCGCAGTAACGGTGTAGCTTTTACCCGACAAGCATCTGGAGTATTATCTGCAGCATTTGAATTCAGCGTGATGCCCTCTAATGAAACATCCTTGTACTGTTCAAACATGCCTTGAGTCAGTGGTTTTAGACTGAAATAAAACGAGGAAAAAGCTAAGTGAGGAATAGATAAACTTCACATACTTGGGAACTAAAATCTCCCCTAATGGAAACACTCAAACAGAAATACGTGAAAGGTTATCAAAGGCTAGATTAAGGACTTTTGGTATACTCAACTCTATCTGGAAATCAAACAAAATCTCTACAAAAACGAAACTAACCATTTTTAAAAGCTTGGCAGTTCTTCTGTATGGTGCTGAATCACGGAATGCTACAGAAGGTATTTATCAAAAGCTTGACGTTTTTCAAAACAAATGTCTCAGAAAAATTTTTCAAAATATTTTAGCCAAAAAAGATATAAAACAAAGACCTACTCAAAAAGGCATGCATAGAGCCATTAGCCAAAACAATAAAGAAACGAAGATGGAAATGGTTAGGACATATATGTAGAATGGAACCCTCAGCACACCCAAAGACTGCATTAAGATGGATACCCAAAAGACAAAAGAAGAAAGGCCATCTGATTGAAACTTGGAGGAGAACAGTAGAAAGAGAAATAAAACAAGGGTGGACATGGGGAGAGGTCAGAAAGAAAGCAGAAGATAAGGATCTTTGGCACTTCCATGTGTCAGCTTTATGTGTCACTGCCATGGCAGAGGATAAAATGAAATTTAATTGGAAATGATGTTCTGAGATCTTTACTTGATTTAGAGCCTTATCTCAAAACGGTACTCACCTGTGTCACACAAATCTGCCATATTTTTCTCTTGGTCTAAGCGGGTTATGTGTTCAAGATCATTATATTGATTGAAAGATCATTGAATTGAGAAGATGAGACGGATCTCTATTGTTCATTATAGATAGTGTTCTTATTGGTCTTCCTCTGAACTTCTTGCTTGTTTTATATGAAATAGGACCAGTTTGCCATGTTTATCTTCTTAATTTTTTTTGAAATTCTAAGTGCTCAATGACACCAATAATAACTAATTCAGTGATTGACAGCAATCTATCTCATCTTCTACATAGGCGTCACCGAGTTTCTAGAATTTGGAGTGCAAGTGGTTTTTCATTGCATTTCTTGTACAAAGACTTATTTGATATTATTACAGAATATTTTGTGATATCGTACACATTTTCTTAGTTGTTTCATGTGAAATGCTTTAAGCTTCACCTTTTCATTTTGTGTAAGGGCTTTCTAAGTAAAAGTAAAAACTTAAGCTTCACCTTTTCACTTTGTGTAAGGGCTTTCTAAGTAAAAGTAAAAACCTTTCAAATATTGAAATATGTAGAAATGCCCAGGATGTAATAGAAAAGCCAACATAAAACAAGCTAAAGAAAAAACAAAAACAAAACACAAAAGAACAAACAAACCCCAATGCCACTATCCCACAAAAAACAAACAAAAAAACAAAAAACACACAAAGGAAGTAAAACCAAACCAAAAACAAAAAACAAAAAAAACAACAGCAAAAAAACAAAAAACAAAAAAACAACAAAAAACATGCACAAAAATATCAAACAAAACAAACGAAAGCAAATGAAATAATAGAACAAACCACATACAAGGAAACAAAAACACCCCTCCCTCTAAAAAAAACCCCAAAAAAATCCAACAACAACAAAACAAAATCATATATCTCTTAAACAACTCTTAAATAACAAACCCCCCCCAAAAACAAAAACAAAATTCTTAGGTAACAAAACAAAATAAAAACAAGAACAACCAAGAGCCACCACATTTTTTCGGCTTGTCCTTTGCCAAAAAACACATAATACAACAAAAATGTTAGTTATGCTGTATCCACAGCCATAATGGCAAAATGTACCACGCATTGTTTCTAATGGCATATACATGTAATAAAATGCTTTTGAACTTTGCAAAAGTTTAGCAGATATTACATACATATTATAAGGAACACTGATTACAACATACTTTCCATTGATACTGAGGCTTGTAATACCACCAACCAGTGACTTGGTGACTGGTCTGTTAGTCAAAGTAGTGCTCTCGGGGATGCCACCAAGATACATCAAAGCATTGGTTGCAAAAGTCAAATGTGGTGTGCTTAAGGTTTCTGAAGCTTCTTCAAATACAGATCCATCTACCCGAAGGCTGATTCTGAGATATTTTTTTACAAATTGGAATTTTTACATCAGGAAAAAACAAAAAAATTGACATTTTGAAATTTAAATATTGAAATTTAACAAAAGGACAAGGAAATGAATTGTTTTAGATTATTCTGTTCAAAATACATAATATGAACATACAATATTAAATTATTTAAAAGTGCACACTTTATAAACTGTTGAGTGCATGCAATAAAAAGAAAACTACTCTACAACTTAATCTATGGTGTTTTTCACATAGATGAGGGGAATAAAAGATGTACAATGTATGTCATAATATATTTATAACATATAAGACTTTGAAAAATATAATTTTTCTAGAGAGAAAAACTATGAAACTAAACAAGACTGAATGAAGAAACTAGTAGCATCTACCTTGAAGTCAAGGTTGTTATCGTGATAGAGTGTTCGTGACCATCACTGACAAATTTGCCTGTGCTAATCAACATGGAAGAAGCTTCTTGGTTGTAATATACCATGATGTTCCCACCAAACAAAGCCACGTAGAGGGACCTTGCCTAGAATTTCAACAAAAACAATGATTAAAATATGTGTAAGAAGAATTAAACTTACAGTTTTTAGAAATTGTGCTAGGAGAATTAAACTTACCGTTGTATCATGAATTTGTTGCTTTTTAACATTTTAACATCAATAAATGTATGCAAGATAAAGATGTGAATAAAGTAGGTTTTTTACATTTTTATAAATGGAGATTTTATTTTGTTATAGGAGAATATGGTTATTGTATTTCTCATAACGATTTAATTCAAATAGGGTGCTGCAATGCTGAATTCTTAATACAAGATACATGGATCTGTAACTATGTAATGAGTTGGATACAACAGTCCAGTCTACTTTAAATGAGATATAAAGAGAGACATTAAATAGCCAGAAAACTGAAAATAATTATAAAGTATAATCTTTATCTGACCAACACGAAAGTGAAATGCAAGGCACATTGAAAAATACATAATGAAAGGTCTGGAGGCTCATTTTGAAAAATTGTTGAGCACAATGATGTTTTCAAATGGACTCTGGTGACAGAAAGAAAGGTCTTGATTAAATACTTTAAATTTGAATTTTCTGAACAGCCCCCTTAGGCAGAAATCAAATAATGAAGTTGTATGGTTTGTTACGGACTGTGGCCACTCTGCTGATCTGGCTTTTGACCTCTGTGCTAGTCCTGATAATCCATATGGAACCATAATACAGTTGTATGTGCCATCTTGTACCTGCCATATAAGCAAGTTAGTATGAAGAAGGATGCATTGCAAAGTGTATTATAGAAAGAAGCGCTGATAACAATCTCTTGGGTATCTGGATGATTACGTTGAAGAAATCAGTAGTGGCATAATCTCAGTGGCCCACATTTGGACAATACAGTCTGGTAGAGAAAATAATTCCTTTAAAATCTGTTCAATGAGGGAGCGTTTATAGTCGAATCATTGAGGGAAATCCAATCATTGATGGTATAGATGAAGAATTTTGTAGTTTCTTGTGTTTGATGGAGGTATTTTGTAGCAATTTCTGTTATTGGTAGCGTATGTCTGAACAATGTTTTCAGTGACATTCATTACACAGATGAGGTTGGATGCAGTCTTTTGGACATTTTGGTTCTAGGTAGTCCTTGGGTTCAATTGATGGGATTATTCAATTCACAATTTTGTACATAAAGCTCAGTCTAAGCTGTTTTCTGTGATTTTTAAGATCAGGGAAATTTTGTTCATAGAGCATTTTGCCTACATAACCTGGTGTCTTAGAGGTGTAGTTACCAGAGATGAATCTCACTCCCTGTTGTTAGACTTTCTCTAACTTATTCATGTCTGTTGCAAGGTATGGGCCCCAGACCTTTGCTCCATCTTCCATCACTGATCACAGTAGTGATAAATATGTATTTTTGTGACATTCTACAGGGCAGTATCTTAGGTTTCAGCAGAGATAGCCAATGGTGGAGCTTGCTTTTTGTGTTATTTTAAAGATATGATGGTCCAATTTCAAGTCGTTGAATGTTATGATTCTGAGATACGGGCTTTTCTCGATTTCTTCTAGTGTTGTGACTTCTAGCTGATCCTTGAGGTATGCTGCAACTGCAATTACCATGACTACTTCTGTCAAATGTATAACGTTTAAAAAAATTGCTATGCTGATGTAAACTAAAATACAAAGATGAATATAAAGCCACTGTAAGGAACTGATCGTAATTAGGATGTCTAAGCAATGGTAGAATTGATATATGGATTCAATTGTGTTGTCATGTATTAATTCTTAAGATGTATATACAATGTAGTGGAAAATATAGATCCTGGTTTTCCTTCTTCTCATACACCTGAAATAGAAGCATCCCAATAAAGTGAGAAAAAAAAAAGTCACAATGTCAAGCAAGATTGGTATGTGGGCATGGGTATTTATCAGTAAGTCCATATACATGAGGGTTTTGTAAAACTAGTAAATTTTTCCAAAATTATGTTATTAACAGGCATTACTCAAATGACAGATAAGCCATTTAAAATTTAATGCTCAGTCATGTATAATATAGGATCAGTAGATGGCCAAATTGTAATAAATGGCAAAATGCCTTAATTCTGGAATGGCTATTCCATGAAGAACCAGACATTCAACATAGGTTCAGGCATTCAACACAGGTAGATGGGCAGGATTCTACTTTTTTCTGGATCATCCCACCCAAACCAAAAGAGGATCATACCTTCACCAGGTAATAGAACAGAATGCCACAGTGGAGAGCTCAAAGTGAATAATAATTTTTACTTATCGTTGTTTATTCTTCACCAGGTAGTGGCTGAAATACGCTCATTTCAATTTTTTCGGGTATGGTCAGACAAAGGATATCAAGTGGAAAATATGTGCAGCACAAAGCACATGCATATTTTGGGAGAAAACATGTATTTTGTTAAGGAGAAATAATTGATTTTATTTCAAAGAATAAACTTGAGTTGAATCTTTTCTTTTTATACTCTAATAGTTGTTGGTAGAACAGAAAATCTATTTTATCCTCCTTGTTTGTTTTAAGATTGAAGAATATAGGTCTACATGTACAAAAAAAGAAAAACAAGGTACAAAGCATGTCATGAAACTCAAAGATGTCAATAAAATACATACAATTTATAATCAACATCATTACAGGATAGTATTTGTTTTCAGCGTGCTTTTCAATTCTTGTACAGGGTCATAAATATACTCACAGGTCCAGAGGCAGTTATATATACTAAGAGGGCTTCAGTTTCTTGAGTAATTACTGTCATTCCTAAGGATGAAATCTGTTGAATGTCTGAACCAGTAGATAGTTTGATGTAAGAAGCACTTGATAAAAATCTGACACCATTGAGCACCTACAGAATGTGATAAAAATGTTCAGTTCATTAATATAAATGGTGTATCTTTCAAAAGTATATACTTTGTATCCTGATATAATGGGTGGATAAAATTGCCCTTTAAGCATTACAAATTTTGCAGGGTTTTTTTTCGTGAAGATTTTTATTAGTGTCTATTCCCAATTCTGTATATGATTTGTTAGATTTTAAGATAATGTTCTGATTGTGTATTTTAGTTAGTAATAGTATTAGTAAATCTCTGTATGAGTTTTTTGCTTTTCACTTACTTAGATGATTTTGTCATAAGATTTTTAAACTTGATTATGCACAATTGGTGTAGTATTCTTCCTTTGTATTGTAATTTTGGTCCTTGATATAATTTTTCAGTGTTGTTACAGAGGATATTTCTTCACCCCTTCTTAAGTCCTGAATATTTCAATCCTTAAATTATTATCCTTTGGTTTATGACTTTTTTTTTGCTGCTGTCCACTTTGTATAGGCCTTAGCCAGGAAATATAAGATGTTGTTTGTGTGTGTCTTCTTCTTCTCTTTCTTCTTCATAAAAGCTGACAGACTCAGTCAACCGAGCATTATTGTCAACGAGCCGCTAAAAGCTAGTATATATTTACATGTTAACATTGTATGTTTCAAATTTTGTTTAAAATCTTCTGTATCTTTACTGCACTTTACACTAACTGGCCTGGCAATTTATTCCATAATCTAAAAGCACTAGTGAAATATGAATATAAATGGCTATCTACACTAGAAGATGGCAATGTAAAAGTTTGAACGCCAGATCTGGTATGATTATTTTTTATTTGAAATGTTTCTAGTGGTAATATTGCTTGTTTATTAATTGCCTTGTAGAGAATGGTAATCTTATTTCTTGGTCTTTGTCCTTTGAGAGGTATCCACTGCAATTTGATCATGTTTATTTTTGTGTTGCCTGATGTATTGTTATTGTTATTGGTTACAAATCTGCCTGCATTTTTTTGTATTTTTTCTAGATCATCTATTTGGTTTTGGTATTGTGGAATCCCATACACACCCTCTGTAATCTAGGACTGGTTTTACTAAAGTTTCTTAGCACTTATCTTTAACATGTTGGTGGTCGTGGTGGTGGTGGTGGTAG
>JBBPCV010620738.1:0-11322 GCA_037974505.1 Plocamopherus tilesii
CATTTACAAACACATAAAATTGTATTACTACACTAACATATTGATTCTAAAAAACACAAAACCCAGATAAATAAATAAATAAATAAATAAAATGAAATAAAAAGTAAAAGTAGGGTTCTTAAATAGCGCCTGATATTATATCCGCTTCACCGTGCTCTATGTGCTTTACAAGAGGATCCTCGACAGTCCTTTTCCATCCGGAAACCATCACGATTCACGGGGAGATTACAGAGCAGCAGCCATTTTGAAGGCGCATTAATATACCATCGTACTGGCAAGATTTTCCACTGCTTGTAATCGGGTGCTTATTTAGACCCGACTGGGTTGTGAAAATATGTGTCAAGAGTTATTGTTTAAGTGTTTTTTTATTTGTTTTTTTTGTTTTTGTTTTGTTTGTTTTTTTTACCGAAGAATTCAACGTCATTCCAACATCAGGATTCGAACCCGGAACTTCATTGTCTTTGGTCTGCATGTCTTTTGCTTAAACCAAACAACTCCCCTCTCCGTTCTTCGCACTTATCCGCTCACAAGCATTTTAATGGCAATGGAGGAAAGTATTCAACTAACTAGCTTTATAATCTAAGTCTCTGCGGAATGCCCACCAAAGCGTCACAGTGGAAGGTCATGGTTGAGCATTGTTATAAATCTACTTATTATTATTATCATGATCATCATCATCATCATCATCATCATCATCATCATTATTATTATTATTATTATTATCATGATCATCATCATCATCATCATCATAATCATCATTATCATCATCATCGTCATCATCATCATCATCATCATCATCATCATCAGTAGTAGTAGTAGTAGTAGTAGTAGTAGTAGTAGTAGTAGTAGTAGTAGTAGTAGTAGTAGTAGTAGTAGTAGTAGCATTATTGTCATTACTATTATTATTATTATTATTATTATTATTATTATTATTATTATTATTATTATTATTGCTCCTAGTTTCATTTATAGTAAACATACCAGTCCCCATCATATTGTTACGTATTTCCAATTATACATGTAGGTAAAAATAATTAACCTTTACATATCCTCAGGCTAGCGACAAGACCACTGAATTGTTAGAAAAGGTCAACACCCGTATCAAGCATTTTAAAGAAGCTTTGATGGAGAACAGAGTGTTGACCATGGATCTTCTTCATGATATGGGTAAGTGATAGCAATTGTACAACTCGGACATACATTTATTGGCAATTTTCGTAATTTCATGACCTTAAGCTCCTATGTCTGGGAATTTTTGGGGCATTTCTAGATCTCTAGCTCCGGTCTTGGTAAGTTTGGCCTTTTCTTGATCTTTAGCTTACGGGGCATGGTACTTTTGGGCATTTCTTGATCATTAGCTTACAAGGTAGTCCCAGGGCACTGGATGTCATGAACACAGAGTGGCCTGATCTCCCTAGGGTGTCAGAAGTTTAAGGCGGAAACACCTGTTCGAGGGAGATTCTCTTCTCTGAAGACCTGGTACTGTCTCGCTCTATAAGAGTTTGCTTCACCCTCTACAATACAAGTAATGTCCAGCGGATTGCGCTCCCCCTGACCCCCTAGCCGTTTTCAGACTTTTTCTCCAATTGTCATTTACACCCCCTGATGTTTGCATTCCATAGAAAATACAGTCTTTTATTTTAATCTTTTACTCAAACTTGTCCAGTATATTTTGTTTGAGCTGGCAAGATCATCATGGCTGCCTATGCTTCTTTTATACATAATTCTCTCATAACCTATCACTTTGTGTATGTTGTAAATAATTTTTAGCTATCCTCCTCAAGTATGCTATAGTCTACAGATTTTCCAAGCTTAAGAGGGCTATTCTGTTTAAACTGCACAGCCACTATTATTGCCAGTGTCAGTTAGGGTCTTGCTATAAAATATAGGCTACCATTTTATATTTGTTTCAGAGTATTATTTTGTAAATGTTTTCCATCCCTATAGGAACTTCACCTGGACTATATTGTAGCTGTAGCTAACCTAAAAGCAGAAGTCTTTGGCATACCTCAGGTCAACGATCGTGCTCAAATCAAGTCCATTGTAGATAATATCCATGTGCCTGTGTTTGTACCTAAAGCTGGTGTCAAGATTGAAGTTAACGACTCAGAATTGGCTTCTTCATCAAATGCAACAGGAGGTATGGTGATGTTATACTATGATCAATGGATTTGTAAAGGGGAACATGTTTAAGAAAAGTTGATTTACAGGCGTATGGTATTCACAGAATGTCACATGACCAGCAATTATTCTTTCAGTAAAGTTGTATAATAAAATGATGAGAAATGCAATCTGGCATGGCAGAAATGAAGATGTTGAGTTTTGCCTACAGTGAGATAGCTATGGGCATGATCAGCTGTATACACTTGAAAAATGTGGTTGAATTAAACCTGCTCAGGAGATAATAGAGGCTAGGTTGAGGTGATGTAGATGGGTACAAAGAAATCTACGAGTAGAATGCTGATGGTGATAATGAATGAGGACACTAAGATAATCAATAGGGTGCAATGTGATACAACAGGTGAGGATAGTTAGAGGTAGTGTGTTATGGTGGTCCATAGTTTAAGAGGGGAGGCTGAAATGGGAAGAAGAAAAGCATATGATAACATAGATTTCAAAACTTCTTGTTTAATCATTTTATTTCGTCCATAGCGTGTGAAGATCTGCAGTCCCTACAACAGTCTCTTCCTTCCTTGTCTGATATAAAAAATGTCACTATAACTCCTCTTGAATTTGAGAAGGATGACGACACCAATTTCCACATGGACTTCATTGTGGCAGCTTCCAATTTAAGGGCACATAACTACAGCATCCCAGAGGCAGACAGGCACAAGGTGAGCAGACCAGACTTATATTACATTATTATATATTCCTGGTTGTGGAATTGACGGTCATGGTCACATGAACAGGATTTTCCTTTCTTCTGGGGATCTGATTTTCAAGTTTCATTTATTGCTTTACTGCTATGTAGGCAGGATCAAGTACCCAGCAGTCTTTAAGGACAGTAAACACAATGGGTCCCATGTACAGTTTGTCACCCTTAAAGATCACCCATTGTCTCTGTGGACTCTTTGGTTTCAACATTAAGGTTCTAACATAAACCAAGATATCTACTAATGTGTGATTTTTAAGGCATCCTCTTTTTCTTCTTTCTTCCCTCTATTTCTTTGTCATTAGTTCAAGCTATTTTTGCTTATAGTGGAACTAGCAGAATTGGAATGATAATATTGTTTTGTTGTATTTGTTTTCATATTTGTTTATAAGAAATTAATATAACAGTCTAACAATTCCCCCACAGAGTAAACTGATCGCTGGTCGCATCATCCCAGCTATAGCAACTACAACCAGCATGGTAGTGGGTCTGGTCTGCGTAGAGATGATCAAGGTAATTAGTTTGTTTTTGTGATAATTGAAGTCTACAAATCACATTAGTGTAAGACAAAGAATATCATGTATATATGCATATACATATAGTTTTTAAGTACCCTGGCTGTTTACCATTTACAAATTTATTAAATAGTTCTATTTATACTTTTCAGCTTGCTCAAGGTCACAAAGATATTGAACACTATAAGAATGGATTTGCAAATTTGGCATTGCCTTTCTTTGCCTTCTCTGAACCAATTCCTCCTGCCAAGAACAAGGTTGGTAGTCTCAAGTTAACACCTTATATTCATGACCCCCTTTTGTATTCATTCCAATAGGACCTCACTCGGCTATGTAGACTTTTTTAAGGGCAGGATACATCTGCAATGATGTTGTTTAGTGAATTCACTTTGGGTTTATTCCCCTTACCTGTATTGTTAAGTATAATTAAAATACAATTGATCCATGGCGTCATTATTAAATTTGCTTTTATTAATGTGTGGGTTCTTTGGTTTTTGTTGACAGTACTATGAGAATGAGTTTACCCAGTGGGACAGATTTGAAGTAGATGGTGAGATGACTCTACAGGAGTTCATTGACTACTTCCAGGTAGGTCACGCTTGTTGTTGGGTGTTAAGAATCAGAACAACAGAAGAATTTCTAGTTTAGAAATTCTTAATAAATGTTAATAAGGAAGACTTACATTTATCCTTACTATATTTAACTTTGACTTAATCAGAAAAGAAAATAGTTTAATCTTTTAGATAATATACTTCATTTTTGCTTTTCTATCACTAGTATCACCTTTCAGAGTCTTACAATGGACCTTTTGGTTATTCTGAGCCAAGTGTTTGTTTCACTTACCAAACGTAATGCACCTATTGGAAATTTTTTCTTGTTTAAATTATTCAGTTTATTCAGGGATATGAGAAGGAAATCATGCAGCATAGTATTTTCAGTAAGCTCATTAAATAGAGCTTTTTTTCTTTTCCTAAATAATATGTATATATAGACATATTCTAGTCTTCATTTACATCAGTTTTTCCCTTTTGTGAATTGTACAGGTTTAAAAAAAAATTCCTGTATCTTTTCCTTTCAGCGGGAACACAAATTAGAAATCACCATGTTATCTCAGGGAGTGTGTATGCTCTATTCCTTCTTCATGCAAGCTGCTAAAAGAAAAGAAAGAATGGATCTTCCGTAAGTGTCTGAGGTTTCAGTTTTGTTTTATTTGATAACTGCTTGCACTTCACAATAACATTTGTTAAGACATTTTAACATGATATTAATGCTAAAAAAATTTGGTTGCCCAGAAAATAAATCACTCGTAGGCTAATGTTTACGTGGAAAAATCTAAATGATGGCATTTCTGCATGTCCTTAAAGAGAATATTAAGTTTGCTGGGCTCACCAATCAGACTTTGTATAAGTATGGATGTGGCAAAGCAAGGTTTAGATGGGTTTGGTCATAAATGAATGCATGTTTGTTTGTTTTTTTTATGTGTCACTGTACAATATTGTTATGGATTGCAAACTAGGGAGGGTTTAGAGAATCAGTGTACAGCATTACAATTTTAATGATATAGGAAGTTTGTTCATTGCCCCTTCTTTACTTTAGCTGAGTTTCTGACATGAGATCTGTTGTAGATGTAGAGTATAAATATTTTATAATCTATTTGTTTATTGTCCACATTCATGCATGTTTCATCTACAGAATACACTTTTTTTTTCAATGTTATTATTTTTGCCAGATTGTCAGAGGTGGTGAAGAAAGTGTCGAAGAAAAAAATCCCATCTCACGTTTCTGCTCTTGTGTTGGAGATATGCTGTAATGATGAAGATGGGGAAGATGTGGAAGTTCCATATGTCAAGTATAATTTGCCGAAATAAGCTGTTCATATAATGTATTCGCTCCCTGCAAGAATAATTATGTTGTTATAGACAGTAAGCATATGAGAAGAAAACAAGTTATAAGGGCATGATTGCTGGTGGTGTTTGATTTTCCACATACAATAGGAACCAGGCTTTTAGGAATTATAAACGCATCACAAGCTTAGTGTAGGTATCTTTCACCACTTATTATAATCTAGAAATGCTACTGCTTGTTATTTTGCCTGAACCCTGCAATAAATTTACAAAAAGTCCCTTCATCATTAGCTGACATACAGCAAATGTATTGTCTCGTATATTTTGTAATGTTACTTGTCCAGTTATTGTCACACTTGTTACTTCGAAAATGCAACATAGATTAAGCTATGCCTTAATGAGCCACAATTTTTTCAACACTTGTTTGCCCCTCTGAAATGCACACTTTATAAGAATGAAGTGCCCTTAATTTCATAAATCGACAAAACATTGACACATGAAGCAAATGGTACAGTATTGCACCTTTAGTAATAAATAAACGGAACTAATACCAGTTTCGAGGAAGGATATCTGTTGCCCCTGAACATCATAAAAAAAAAAAAAGAGAAAAAAACTTTGCAAAAATGCAACTCTGCTTAAAAATATATTGCATCTTCTCAGTAACCATTGTGACTACTTGGCTACAACCAAACTTTCTCTTGACCACTCAAAAGTTAACCTGAATATAATTAACCTTTATTTCTGTTTCATGACTCGTACAATTTAGAGTAGGTGGGAACCATTTTCAAGTTATTGGTAGTTCAACGTAGGATAAATCTGAGAAATATCATGACCATAAAAACGAAGAGTGAACTTAAAATCCAAAACTGAAATGAGATATAACTGCTTAAGATGAATCAAAAAACGGCTATGTATGCTACTAATACTAAGCATTAGAAGAAAACGAAGTCAGGTAGCAAAGCTAATTATTACTTTCAACACTAAAATTAACATCTTTTTTTCATCTCAACTTCATAGAGTGCCATGTATGATTTGCCCATTTTGAGAATCAATTTCATTTGCTTGCGTGTAATAGGGGTCTCTCTTAGTTTTAGCCAATTGCGGTGTATATTTCAAAGGCCTACAAAATTATAAATTGTTTATTTGGAGCTTTTGTTTGTTGCTTTTTGGCTCTTTTGTTTAGATGATTCCGTATTTGTTTAGCGGACAGTGATTTCAGACTTACAGGACTTGAACACTTGATGCAATATGTCATGACACTCTTGGGTTCTCAGTCTGAGGCTATTCAATTGTAACATATGTTACAGTCACAGTACATTTTTGATGCAGAAAATTAGAGGAATGTGATATGTAAGACAAACTAATGTTCAAGCCCAGAGGAAAAGTTTAAAGTAAAACCTACAGTAAATTCTTGTTACCTTAGTTCATTAGGTAGTACTCTGGCATTTACAGAATTAAAATTATGTTTAGCTTCTTAACTAGTCCCAAACAAGATAAGATAGGAGTCAACTATTGAAAGAGCCATTTAAAATTAGAAATTCCTTGTGGAAAATGTAAATGGATTAGTTGAAGAATATATAAACATATATTAAAAGATGTTCTGTTTGTGTTGCTTGTACTTTGCACCTTTATACTTATACACCATTTAGCTGCATTCACAAACAAACAAATATGCCTTAACAACAAAATGCCAAGGCAGGGTATGAGGCTACCATTTTTATTCCTACATCAGATACAATAAGACATTAACTCAAGATAAATGAAGAAAAAATGAAATGAGACACTGCATGACAAACAAGACACACTCAACAATCATTTTCACCTTGACTTGGAAGAAAGCAGTATATCTATTATCAATATCATTAACAAACTAGATTTATACCAGTAAATGGGAAAGGGAACCTTGCAAAAATAAATAAGTTGTCATAGAATCAAAATTTAATATAATTGATAAATACTAACAAAGAAAGACTAATCTATTACTGGAAAAAAAAATATTTTTGAATCTTGCTTTCCAAATCAAACAGGAATAACATCAATCTGATGCACATGTATCCACAACAACAAATGCATTCTTTTGAAAGATTCCAACGATGGAAAGAAATGGGCAGCTTCAACAGTTGAGGTAACCATCACATTGTTAAAATATAAAAGCATGGCAATATCACATCATCCATTTCTCTCATGTTGTTATGTGGAATGGAGTGGATTAATAACGGCCACTGACTAGGGTACTACCATCCAGGCCGTGGGTTAAATGGACCTGAGTTTGAGAAATTTTTCGGATAATAGTCATCTTTTTGCGATGCTTGCTGGGAAAAACTACTGGATCCCTCAAAATACTGTGAACTTGAGGACGGCATTCTTCTGTCAAAGGAATCCATGCTTGAAGAACTGCCAAAGGATGGTTTGCTGGCCTGGCCAGAAGTTAACCTATCACTGCTGAAGTCTGAAGACCTTTGAGGTGGGTACATATTGGATGCTCCTGAATCCATAATTTGAGCACCACCCATTGTAACTGCAATGCCCTGCTGTGCAAACAGCTTGGCCAGGGCAGCCTTTACGCCTGCATGTTTAGCATAACCTTGGGAGGAGTTTTGAGCCCCGTCAGAAGAACTTGCCAATGGGTTGGATGATAAATCACCATACCTACTTCCTGTTTCCTTTGATAAACCTCCATCACTAGTGACGCTGACTTGTGATGTAATAGGTATCTGTCCTGAATTTCCCCCATATGCCTTATTGGTGTCTGTCATTGAATTGCTGTTCAAATTACTACCCAGTGTGGATGTAGAGCTAGAAAATGAATGACCAGAATTATGGAGTTCAGGATTCACAGGCTTGTTCATACTTGACATGGCCATCATCAGTTGCTGTTTCAGATTACTAAGTAACATTGAGGTCTGGGAATTTACATTTATGTTTAAACTTTTGGCCATTTGATCAATTGTTATATTTTTATGACTGTGTAACATGGAAAACAATTTTGACAACTGGTTTTGAGCTTCCTTTGGATCTCCATTTGCACTTCTACCTGGTAATTTGGGAGGGTCAGCACATCTTCCTGGATCTTCTTTAACTTCTTTTGCTGCTAACACATTTGATTTAGATTCAAAACTACTTGATGCATCTGTGAAAGGGCGTGGTTGACCACTTGATACATCTGTAAAAGGGCGTGAGAAATTTGATCTTGATGTCCCACTGTTCTGTTTTGCTGAACCATCTTGGTCTTTGTATTGTTGTTCTCGCATTTCCCTCTTTCTGTTTTTGCACCAGAGTTCATGGCAGTCTTGATCTTTTGGCAAGCTATAGAAAAGGGGGAATAAACAAGAACCTTGTAAAATAGAATAATGAGCAACAAGTCACCAAAAAATTTGATTTTGACTAACTGTACCATAAACAATCATATAGTTTTCCTTACTGAGAATTCCTTGATTAAACATATTGCATCAATGGAGTCATACAGATCGCAGATATGTTGAGACCTAATTCATTAAAAGCAGTAAAATCAGTGGCATTGAGTACGGGTAAATATTATAAATGCATGAAAAAACAATTTATTTCACTTTGACTGTAAGAATGCTTGTTATGTGAAACAAAACAAAAATGTACAGTAATTCGTTGTGTGTCAGTTGTATATCCCTTGCCACTGACGACACCAATCTGCAATTCACCTATTCTATTTTTTGTAGGCTCCTACATAACAATAACTTGATATTTAGTGTAAATAATTATACCAAAACTGATTTTGTTTTTTGTTTTTAACTTTCTGAGATTCCTCAACCTTAAATTATATATTTACCATTGTGGAATGAGCACATGTGGGACCTCATCTATGTAGATGGTGGACTTTTTTTTTTAAGTCTATGACATATGTTTAATGCTGCATTAGCTGATAACTAACATAAGCTACCTGATGTGTCCAAATACTGAAACGAAGTATGAAATATTAATACATGTAATGGAAAGGGTAAAGAAAACCATAGTGACTGTTATGATTTATTGAAATTAAAATGATCCTGGATTAAATAGAAAATAATTTTTCAAGTCATACAAAACAAAAACAAAGTACAGATAACAGGGAATTTTGGGAAAAACAAAAACATATTCCACAAAAAATTGTTTAAAAAGGAGGACTGCATCAATGATGCCCAATAAATTCAGATAATGAGGACTTAAGGCATGAGTTCAAATGGTTCTAGCAACATGTTTTGCCTGAAAGAAGTAACATTGAGTACTTTATATCACAAATTCTTGTATTGGTTATTTTACAAATTCTTGATAACAACCATAACTTTATGGAAATTAAATGCATTATAAACAGCCACACCATTTTGACTAACGAACGCTTTAAAAAGAGAAGCAAAAAGAGAGGGAAAAAAAGGATGGTGTGAGTTTAATGCAATTTAGCCTCAAGTAAAGGAATAATCATCAAGAAAATAACTTTACTAGGCACCGCTGTACTACACCCAAATGTTAACACCGTTTGACAAATCAATTCCATTACTGATGATTGCAAAACAAATAATTTGAGAAAAGATCACTGTCATTGTAAAAAAGTATCTTACTCTGGGGGAGGAATAGTGTTCGGATCAACATCTCTCAACCAAGGGCAGGACAGGCCTTGGTCCGCTGTACATCGTCGGCTTGGATCAAGTTCCAACATATGGTCCATCAGATCCAAAGCTGGCTTAGGGAGACTGAAATTCAATAATCAAGTGGCTCCCCAATAACATGCCCAACTCTCAGAATTATCAAACTTACATAAGATATATGAAGTTCAATACCTATATAAGAAAACAAAAATGTTACCTAAAACCAAAAGATTTGCCTCAAAAAGCAAGAGTCCTTTATTTCAAAAAGTGGGAATCAACCCACTCCAAGAAATTGCAGACATCAACAGATGAAAAGTAAAAAAGTTAAAATACATATTTAAGGATGATGAAAAATAAGTATGAATGAAAAGCAGCGCATGCCAACCACTCACATAAATTGTTTTAAAATGAGACAAAATAGCTACATGACAGACAAGACTTCAGAAAGAAGGAGAAATCAGGGAAGTTTCGTTTCCATAACCCCATCAGACGAATTCTCAGTTTTTCAGGAATTCCCCTACAGTTCTATTTTGACGAGTTCCCGAAAAACTGGGAAATGAAGAGTAGTTGTGAGAGAATGACATTATAACTTAAGCTAAAAATAGCCAATCACTATTTTTCTTTGAATTTAGTGCAGAGTAGGTCTTTTACAAATGGCAGCCTCCTTACAGTAAACAGGAAGCCTTTGGTTTATGAAAAATATTCAATTTCATTCGTCATGAAGAGAGCAATTGGTGACCGTAAAGGGGATTATGAGTAGATCTGTTCTCTTTACTGTACAACAGATGATGGAAAACATGGTGGGTGATGAAGAAATGGGACTTCAATATAGATCTAGATTGAAATAGGATTACATCAATGGGGATTTCAATAGTAGTGGGGACGGCTTGAAAGATTCTAGCAATGAGGAATGTGATAGATCTAGAGCACTAGATCTAAAGCCAGTAGGCCTGCATCAGTGGGCGTGGTCCTACAACAGGGGGTGGTATAGGTCTAGTTGCAGGAGGTAATTCACAATGGACTTACACTTGTATTCAGGAATACTGATGGTAAATTAAGGTAGGACCTTTATCAAATAATTTGACTAAGTTTCATGCATTTCTATCAATTACTTTGCATGCACCAGCCATTTTATCACATACACCCGCTTTTAGCACTTCTTGCTCAGAAGGCCAGATTATAGGTTCGTTTTGCAGTAGTCTGACAGGGTTAACTGAGAAAACAGAAAACTGAGATTTTAGACAGAAAGGGAAGTAATGACAAGAAATGGTACCAAAGACAAAATATTTTGTGATGGTTTATTTTATGGTATAAAATTTTATACAAAAACTGAATATGTACTACTTAAAGAAAAAACAATAATTTACTTCTTCCACACCGATACAAGGTATTAATGTGTGTGTGTGTGTGTGTATATGATGGGGGGGGGGGGGGTTGGTAGGATAAGGGGTATGGTGGTTGGGAGGATAAGGGGCGTGGTGGATGGTAGGATAAGG
>JBBPCV010621849.1:0-16455 GCA_037974505.1 Plocamopherus tilesii
CTATGCTTTTATCTTTTTGTTTTTGTTTTTCTATGCTTTTATCTTTTTTTTTTTTTAATTTCTTCATTTTCTTGTTCTTAATGAGGGGGTCTTTTTTGTTTCTTTTGTTTCTTCTTCTTTTTTCTTTTTCTTTTTTTTTTCTTTTTTTTTGTGGATAAAGGGATTTGAAAACAGAAAGTGCAGGGTAGAGAGAGAATTGTTGGATTTGTTACTTTGATCACCAAAAATATTTATTAATCTCTTTCAAATAGCCTTGATTTTGTGGATAAAAGGGAGAGAGAATCTCAAAAAATTTTGGCTTGTTGATTCTAAAAAAAATTGTAGATACATTCAAATTCTTAATACATAGATGTACTTTTTGTTTCAGAACAAGGAAGTTGCTGTTGACATTGAGCGTTTGCCGGAAGGGACAGTCATTTTTGAAGACATTGCTGTGGAAATGGTGAAGGGGAAAATCCTTAAAATGATAAAATCAAGTAACCGTCGTCCCAGTGAAGCTTTAGCTGGTCGAATAATGTATGAGAATGCCAAAGGGTGAGACAGTTTTCCTTTTCTTCATTACCTAGGAGAGCATTTAAATCAAGATGTAGTAATGTAGATTAGTATCTTTTTATGTTTGAATTTTTTTTTTTTTTCTTTTTTTTTTTTTTTTAAGCCTTAGATGTGCAGACGTATGATAAAAGTTAAATGCAATGCTTTTGCAAGAGTAATGCTCACAACTCTTCTACTCTTTATATTGTGTGTGGCGGATCCTTTAGTCCATCTTTGTGTACAAAAGGCTCTGTTGTAAGGTCCCCAAAAGAAACCATATTATATCTTTTGTTTCTTTAATCTTGTATCCATATTTTTGTCTCGTCCATGTCTCTTTTGAAAGACCTCGTTGAAGTATTATGTACATGATTGAAATAATAAGGACATGCTTGTATAGAAACATTTGGTCTTTGTAAAGTTTTCAGGGGGAAAATTTTTAATTTGATGAATAGGTCCTCCATGGATACCAAGTTTAATTTCCAATGGGTGTTATCATCATATCTATTTTTCATGAAAGAAGTAAAGGATAATATATAGTGCAATGCTATTTTTCACATTCAGGCTGTTGTAAATATTTATGATAAATTGTACCATTATTTATTAATACAAAAAGATAGAACAAAAGATGAGATGTCGTTATGAATTTATCGTGGTGTATTTTAAGAAGTAATTATTTTTAGTTTCTCACAATATTAAGAGCTCATAATGATAGAAAATTTATGAACAACTAGATCTATATTTAATTGGTGTTGGGTTCTTTTTTTTTTCTTCCTATTTTTCGCATTCCATAAATGCAAAAGTCATTCAATCATTGAATGAATAAGGCATATCTGTATTGTTTTAAATTATATCCTTCTCAGCAAAGAGGAATACGATTTATTTCTACTCTTTTAGACTTTTTGTTATTTGATTTATTGTTATATGTTATATAGCCCATATCGGCCGCCACCCTGGCAAAATTCAATTCCTACCAACAATTCTCTCGAAATCAGTCACCCCTACAACCTTTCCTGCCTTAGACTTATCGACTCGTTCATCACTCAGAGTTCAATTAGAAAAGGCAACGATCAGAGGGGAAGAGAGTGTGGCTGGGCGCCCATACTTTCTAAAAATAATACTAGCCCAGGCGTAGCAATGACGTTGCTACAAGATCGTCAATACAGATGCAAAAGGCCTATATATATGCGTAATATAAAGATGTGCATGTTTTTCTTTGTGGTGTAGATTCTCATGCCTTACTTGAGAACTCAGCAAGATGCCATCAGTTTGGAATCTAGTTTTGGTGACTGCTAATTTTGATGTTTGCTGTTTTCGCAAAAGAATTAACTTATTGGCTCAGCCTAATTTAAGTGCTTGTTGTCTGATTGTTTTGATACATTTCTCATGATATGCATTTAGAGAAAAATGCTTTTGTAAGTCTGTGTAATGATATTCCTATTGTATTTTTACCCCTTAGACTGATTGAAATACCATTTGGTGAGAAAGACCAGCGAGGGGAATGTACTTTGCTCCAAGGCGACACTGTTGAATTTCAAATTGCCACTGACCGACGGGATAAGCTGCAACGAGCCACAAACATTTCACTCTTGGAGGAAACATTTGCATATACTGGAGAAACACGCGAAACTGTAAATATTTTTTTATCAATTGTAGTTCTAGGAACGTTTTGTTGTTTTTTTTAATGTGTCATTGAGTGGAAGTGTTGTTACCAGTGTGCTTGATATGCAGTCAATTCAATTTCGTTGAGTGGGTTTATGGATGTCATCAAATCATTTCAGTGCTATGATTTCAAAGAATATTTACCTTTTAACTTAAAAAAAAAAAAAATTACTTAAATCTCATGGGAATAGTTTTTAAAGCTTAGGTTTTGAAAAGCAGTTGCCCCTGATAAATGAAAAGGAAATTGGATATTGAAAAGGACAAAATAATTCATTCCAAGGTTTTCTATGTCGGACGGGAACTAGGATTCCATTGATGCCATTCAATGAGATTTTTATTGTTAATGATAGCTGGGTGGTTGAGCACTTTCTCACATTGGACATTAAGGACAACACCAAGCATGGTCACAATGTGACTTCATTGCCACATAGTTGCCTTTTTCACATTGATCTTGTGGCACGGTGTGTCCTGTTTGGATGGAAATGTTAATTTTCTCTAAGCACAAGCGCTGTTCTTCACCAGTTCTTTTTATTTATTTATTTATTTATTTATTATCTTTTTTACCCATACTCACTAATCCAGGGAGTGATTGCCACAATAAAGGACGGCTATGGATTCATTTACTGTGCTGATCGGGATGCCCGCATGTTCTTCCACTTCAGTGAGTTCATGGATTTAACTTACAACCCCCTTCTTCAGGATGAGTTGGAATTCACAGTTGATCAGGTGCGGATAAAAGAATTATACTATGGGTTTTTTTTTTTTGTTTTTTTTTTTATTGTCTTTCTCTCTCTTATAAGGGGCTGCAGGGTTGGAAGAGGGAGGTTGTTTGTTTTGGGGGTTTTTCATGTTGTTATTTGTGACGAATAAAAATTTTGATTCTTGAACAATCAAATATTACAGACTATGGACATTGGTCTTTCATACTTTTGTTGCTTCAAAAATTGAATACTTTCCTCACTTTTTTCTTTTTTTCCTCAATGATTGATGCCCCTAGCATTGAGTATGATAGCATTCTTCTCATTTGGAATTGTAAGAGGAATGTTTGAAAGCCTATTGTATCTGTCATATCAAAATCATGTTATTGTGACTTTGTTTTGTAGGATTCCTCTCAACCGAACCGCCAGGTAGCAACTCGAATCAAAACATTGTCTAAAGGATCAGTCTCCTTCATGAATGTCTGGCCGTCTGTCTATATAGGCACCATAGATAAGGAGCCCTCAACCCACAAGAATCAAGGTAATGTGACGATCTTTAGAATTTCATTTATCTTGACATTTGAGGAAAAAAGTTTTTTTTATTTCTTTTTCATGAATAAGATTACTACTTCGAAAGGAATAAGAAACAAGGCAATTTAAAACATTTTCCTCCTGAATTAAAATATCGACAGACATTTCATGAATGGTATGAAATTGTCTCCCTCTAAATCTCCAAGGTCATGGAGGCAACACGACCAAAGGCAGACGAGTCTGTTATGTCAGTATCATGTAAAATGTTTATAACAACAGTACACCCATTATACAACCACATAAAGATCCCAAACCTTTTAAATTAGAAAAGGTAGTAAGACCAAGAGACACCAGCTCACCAAAACTATTCACGGCTTGCTTTGAAATGATATTTCATAACTTGAACTGGCCAGAAAAGGATATTGAAATAGACGAAGAATACCCAAGCCATCTCAGATTCGCTGATGGTATTGTGATCTTTGCAAAAAGCCTGAAAAGTACAAACAATGCTTAGAGACTTTGATGAAGAGAGTAGAAAAGGAAGTCTTCATATTAACTACTGAAAAACAAGAATTATGACAAAGACTTTATTGATGACTACCGAAAAATCATGATAGTCAATGAAGAAATAGAAAATATATATCTACTTTGGTAAAAAAAAATGAAGTCAAAAGATGTATGACACTAAGTTGGCAAGCTTTTTGACAATTGGACTTATTTAAGAACGACTAGATTACAATCATTCTGAAGTGAAAAAATCAATGGATCCTACCAAAGGTCACGTCTGGTGTTGTAACATGAAATCTCACAAAGAATCAACCACTAAAAAAATTCAAAGGGCATGTGAGAAAATTCTACTAGGGATCTCAAGGAAAGATCACAGATTGGATTGGATACAGAACAAACTTCAAGACATCATTGAATTTATCAACAACCTAAAATGTAATTAGGCATGTCATATATACAGAAGAAATGACATTAGATGGACAATAAGATCTACTACTTGGATTCCATGCGACAGAAAAAGAAACCGGGGAAGACAAAAGACCAAAGTATTTATAGAATGAAGGACAACGGAACATTGCTTTTGGAATCCATAATTGATTGGCCTGAAAGAGGACCATGAAATTAAGATAATTTTTAAACATTTATGGCAATAATTATTTTTGTTACCATTATTGTTATTGCCATTCTTCTCCTCCTCTTCCTCCTCCTCCTCCTTTTTTTTATATTATCATTATCTTTATTATATTATTATTTTTAGCCATGGGAAGAAATTATAAGGTGATGTCATTTTTATCTCAGGTAAGAACAAGGAAGGGGAGCCAGGAAATATTATCTATGACTATGAAGGAACCATACAACAGATTCCATATTTCCATAAGGATGTTACAGACCAGAACAATGTTCCCCATTTTGGAGACAAAGTGAGTTCTTGCTGGCAGCGTTTGTCATTATATCCCTGAATCAATGCGAAGGATGTCTTTGTTTTATCTTTGTTTGTTGTTTTTCCCCACTTTGCTTTTGTTCATTTTGTTTTTTATAAGCTTAAACTATATAAATTGCTTTTGCTTTTAAATGATGCGACTACTTTCATTAGCTGTCAGTAACACTTATTGGCTGGTTTTTGTTGATTTTTCCTCCATTGTTCGACTGACTTTGTTGACATTTTGTCCATAATTAGGAGCTGAAAGAAAGATGATATTTTTGAATTTCTTGGATTCTCATAATTACTGCGTGGTTATGTTTAATGAGGTGTAGAGTTTATATGTTGGTTTTTTTTTAACGGTGTATTCGGATCTAGATCTAACTTCTAATGTAAACCTTCTTTTGAAACTGATAGATCATATTATGTACAGTCAGATTTGCCCCTTTTAAAAAAAATTGTCTTTGAATGGCTGGTGGAACTGAGGATTCATATTCATGCATCTGTTTATATTGTCTGTTGCACTTATAGACACGACCAGATGAATTAGGAGATGACCTGATCAGACTTTTTTTTACTCCCCTCGTTATTTGTTTTTTCTGACATTCAATAGGTGACTCTGGCATTTCATATATATATAAATATATATATATGGCACACCTAGGCACTGCCTACATTTTCTTTTTTGAAATTTTACAGTATATATGCCTACATGTAGCAATTGCCCAGTTTTATTTACCTTCTGTCTTGCTGTTTATTTTCTTAATTTTCCCATCAATCCAAACTATGTGTGCCCAATTGATTTGTATCCCTTATTAATTTTCTTTCCAATTTTGAGAACTTTATAAGATAGTAGAAGTATTATCTTATTGTTCTCTTTATATTATTTCATTATTTACCAACAGGTTGATTTCCAGATTGGTGAGCTGAAGTCAAATAACAAGAAGCAGGCTGTGAAAGTCAAAGTTGTGCTCCGCAATATTACTGGGCGTTGTCTTGGTTTTGTGGCTACCTTGAAGGATAATTATGGTTTTATTGAGACCGCTGACCATGAAAAGGAAGTCTTCTTTCATTTCAGGTACACATTTTGTAACATTAGCGGCATTGGTTTTAAGTGAGACTTAACAGGAAGTTTGAGTCTTTGTGCACATGACTTATCTCTTATCCTGCAAGGCTTTCCTCTTATCTAGCTAAACCTCACACAGGGTTTTTGAGATCAGGGAGGGAAGAGTGTGTGTGAGCTAGTAATTTCTACATTAGTCTCTCCATCTGAGAAAAGTTTTTGTTTTAGTGACTACCTATATCAAATACCAGTGTAGTGATGGGTGGCTGTCTGATTCTGTCATATGGACATTGAAATTGAAATGCCATCATGTATCAATCATCATTCAATATCAATAAGGAGTATCCAGATTCTTAGTCCAAATTTCAGGTTTTCATCAGTGTGAAGGCCTTGAAAAGGCAACAGATGATGAAATAGGCTTCTGTGCAGCAGTTTACCTTTTTGTCTGTAGCCACATTGATTTTCTTTTTCAGTCATCTATCATCATCTTCCCTAATATGACTTTTTATTTGGATAGGGAATGTTTTATTTAGGAAATTTTATTAATTTGATTATGAGGTGCACTCATTTCCTTTTGCATTTTGCTTTGACAGTTCTTTCAGTGGAGACACAAATGACCTGGAACTTGGAGATGAAGTTGAATACACCCTAGCACGTAAAAGTAGTAAAGTGAGTGCTGAAAACATCCGCCGATTGAGTCGAGGGACAATTCCTCCTGATGTAAGTTTTTAAAATGTAGCAAGAGGAGATATTAGCAGTGTGAGCCTGTTTGTATGCCTGTTGCTTGTAGGGATTCGAAAGGGGTTGGAGAGAACTGACAGTACACAGTTAACCATCATGAAATTTTCATTTTGTTTTATGAAAATGTTGCCATTAGTTTGGGCTTTTCAT
Organism: Plocamopherus tilesii; assembly: GCA_037974505.1. Lineage (NCBI taxonomy): Eukaryota > Metazoa > Mollusca > Gastropoda > Nudibranchia > Polyceridae > Plocamopherus > Plocamopherus tilesii. The sequence continues at coordinate 6,800 of JBBPCV010621849.1, forward strand.
TGACTCCAATTTTCTTTTGATACTCTTTAAAAGGAGATATTGCGTGAGCGAGGAACCATCCAAGGAAGGATTTTGCGTCCAATGCGAATTGTCAACACCGAACAGGAGGAATATTCGGGCCTTGTGCAGGCTGTGGATGAAGGTATGACTAGATCCAATTTTTTGTCAACAGAATCACTGCTTTTATCACCAACACAGCCACCACACATACTGCCGCAGCTGTCACTACCAACACTGTATCATTGTTACAGATATTAATAATAATAATAAGAATAGTTATAATTATAAAACAATAATAATAATAATAACAATAATAATAGTAATAATAACAACAATAATAATAATAATAACAATAATAATGATACTTAAAATAATTCTAATAATAACCATAATGAGAAAGATAATTGTCTTTCAATCATCAGTGAAAGTGCTTTTTTAATAAACTCTTTGGATAACCGATTTTGTGTAATTTTACTATTTTAAAATATATCTGGCTTTGAGCCACAGTTTTTCAAATAACAGTGGAGAAAAGCGTCTACTTCAACTTTTTATAGGAGAGGAACAAAGACGACGAGGAATCAAGGTATTCATAGAGGCTGTGGTGATTTTCTCTCTTGGTTTTATTTTTAAAATTTTTGTTTTGTTTTCATGCTCATTAGGCAATGTCTTCCCTTACGACAATCCAGTTCGAGAATGCAGTGAGTTATCACTTTGTTGTTAATTGCTCTCATTTGTTATTTATGAAAATTGCTCTATAACTCCTGTTTGAGAATGTGCTTCTTATTATTTTGTTCCTATTTGTCACGCAGAGAGCAATGACTTAGAAGAGGAACCATACCCATATGGCATCACGAGTTTGGCTGACAAGAGAGACTTCCTTCAAAAGGATGATATCGTACGATTCCAGGTTGCTCAGAAAAACAGCGTTTTACGGGCTGTCAACATTGGGGCCCTGCGGAAATTCATTAGAGCCAAAGTGGACTCTGTCAAAGGCCAGGCAAGTGATATGAAATGTTGTGAAATCATCTTTTTCATATAGGTTGGTATGTTATCCTACTGATTTTACTCAATGATCATCTCTTCAGATATTTGAGGGCCACTAATAAATCCAGGAAGTCCAGGTAGTGATGTGTAAATGAGTAAAGTTATATTGGAAATATTGCTCGATACCTTTCAGCGTTGTTTTTCTTTCTTTTTTCTTTTCTTTTCCTTTTTTTTCTTTCTTTCTTTCTATGACCAACTATTCCTTGATTCATGTGTTTCTGTTTTTTCCAGTATGGATTCATTAATTATGAAGCTGAGGAAGGCAAGAAGCTTTTCTTCCACATGACAGAGGTTCACGATGGTGCTAATATTCGACCTGGCGACGAGGTTGAATTTGTCGTAGTTCAAAATCAGCGCAATGGAAAGTACTCTGCCTGCAGCTTGCGGAAGATCACGTGAGTTGATGCTACATTTTTAAATGTCATATCAGACAAGTTATCCTGACATATTCTGTTACTTTGGAACAACGAACAATTCTTTATATATCTCCTTGAAATCTTTATTTTGAATTAGATATACAATGTAGATTAATTGTTTCTTCTTCTTCCTCCTCTGTGGTGTCAGGTGACACATAAGGTTGACCCTTGGGAACGCCATTCATCTCTGTTGGTCGCCATCTTGATGATTCGCCCCATGTGCATTCTAATTCCTTCATCTCTCTCTCCACAGTCCTTCTCCATGTTTCCATGGGGCAGCCTCTCCTCCTTTGTCCCTGTGGTGTCCATCTCAGGGCTGTCTTGGGGATTGCTAAGGGCTGCATTCTGTAGACATGTCTCAACCACTTCCACTTGTGAAGCTTTATTGTCGATGTTAATAGCTCCATATTTGCTGTCTTGAGAAGTTATTTGTTTGATATCCAATTAGGCCAATATATATTTAGGATTCTTCTCAAGCATTTGTTTTGTAAGGTTTCAAATTTTTTGGCAAATGTTATCTGTTGTTTTCCACAATTCGGCTCCATAAAGATCTGCTTGGACGTTAGTCTTAAAGCAAAACAAACTTCTAAGCATCGTAAGACAGCATTAGTCTTGTAGTGCATGAACTTTGAAATAACAGAATATGTTATTCCTCTGAAGCACTCTTAAGATATTGTGAGTCATTGTGAGCTGTGTTTTAGCAGGGTTGAGGAAAAGTATATGGATAATGTACAACCTCAGTGTGCTTTTGATATAGATCTATCTGCCAGCATTACTTACAGTGCATTTGATTGCTAATCACATGGAAAACAATGGAAGTCCATTGAATTACATTACAATATTATGGGAATGCAAGATTTTAACAGAGCACAAACGCACAAACTCCGGGAATGCTTGATGGACCAGTCCTGTGAGCACTCAAGATATGGTAATGGTGTGGGAGGGTGATGGGGTGCCAGATTCTCATAATTTTTACCCTGGATCCCGTATGGCTCATGTCTGCAATAGATTTACTAGATGTTGTTTGTTTGTTTTTTTAATGAAAGTTGAATTTTTATTCTTTGCTGGGCATTATTTTAATCATGGGTTCATTTTTCACAGCTGCCAGCTGAGGCTTAAATCGATTGTTTCTAGATACAAAATCAGATTTATGGTCGTTTAATTTGACTTTTAGGTGACCCATAATTCAAAATTTGCCACTGGGGGAATTTTCCCCAGGCCCCCTCCAAATTTTCAGCATACATGAGCATACCCTGCTGGAAGTACCGAATGTTTAAAAAGACTACAGGAACCAGCAGTTCCACGTGTCTGATTTCCAATACCAGTATCAGATGTTCATTCCACTTAATACTCAATTTAGCACTTCCAGGTATTTTTGGTAGACAGGGCTAGAAAATTTGAAAATTGTGTGGTCTTTTGCCTCTGTGACATCATGAGCTGATGATGTGATGACGATGTTTTCTTGTATTGGACCAAACTGGAAATTGATTCTAGATCTACGTCTTAGAGCTAGAATCTAGATTAATCTTGACTGAATTCGAGACTACATTCGTACAGACTTCTTTGTCATCACCACCTCCAGCAGGCTTCAAGGTTACAATGTGACGTGTGCAGAATGGAATATTTCCCTGTAAACGAACCCTAATGAATGGGTCACAAGTTCTAAGGAATACTGGTGTCACATGATAATGCTAAGTTGCGTGGTTAACATGCCGCTGGTTTCTTTGCCTTTAAACTGGCTCATAGAACGGTGAACGGCGCTTTTGATTTGTTACATGATGCTCACTAGGGGATTTTCATGAACAGACTAAGTGGTGTGCACGTCTATTTCAGAATTAATCATCAATGTTAAGGTACTGCTTCAGTCTGAAAAGCAAAATGTCATGGCTAAGGTGTCGAATGCTGCACTAAGATCCAGGTGTAGAAGGATGACTTACTGTCAACAGTCTATATGATATATAATTGTAGACTCTCAGAAACCTTTGTTTTCTGACATTCTTTCTTTACATGAGCACTAATGTCCTCTTTTCCTTTCATCATTGTGTCGCATATCCTATATGTCTTGCAGATCTGTTTTGTCATCTTGCTGGCAAGCGAATGAACGATAAACCAGTTAAAAAAAAAAACAACATATTTTTGGATGTTGATCATGCAGAAATGAATCAATCAAATATCAATTTATCAGTGTAATGTATTATGCAATGACTGCTGTTTCCCTTTTTGATCACAACTAAAGAAACGCTTGTCTTATCTTCAACAGGGACACCCGTCGACCGGAACGCCTCCTGAGTCGTTTGAAGAGTGTGTCTGAGGACTCTCCCTTCAAAGTTATGGTTATTCGCAATCCGCGGGGACCTGACAACACCAAGGGATTTCAACCCAGAACCCTTTGGACCCCTCAAGAGGCCTGATGTCATCAGCCAGTATATCCTTAAGTTGTTTTGTTTTTATTTATTTTTTCTCTCCGATCTTTTTTTCCCTTGCGAAGGCGAAATTTATAGAGTTGTTGAAAAACATAGGTGTTGGCGTCCGACTGCTTAATGTCTCATGGAGTTGTTGGCTGGGTATGAAGATGCCAAAAATGTTGAGGGATAAGGAGAGTGGTCAAAAACTTTGATATCAGATTTTTAATTTGTTTTGTTGGGTTTTTTTTACCCCAAGTATCCAAGGCATTTATAGTAATTTATTTTTGCCTTTGTGAGCATTACAGAGATGATGGCTTTTGTCTTCCTGTAAAGTGAATGAAAATATTACGGTGAAAAACGAATTGAACCAAAAGGATATAATATTAAGTAAACAATATGAAAATAAGAAACAAAACAAAAACAAAAAAACCCCCAAAAAAACAACAAAAAAATACAAAAAGAAACAAAAAAAAAACACAAAAGAAAAAACTTAAAAACAGAAATCTCGCAACATATTAAAAAAAAAACAAAAATTCAAAACTTGTCTTTCGTTTCATGGACTTAGTTAAAAAGTCCAGAAGGATACTGTCTGTTCATATTGGCACAATTTGATTTTCCATTTGAACAGGATTGGTCCTTTTTTTTTTACTTTTTTTTTTCCTCCCGTTTCTTTGCATGAATCACTTTAAGGAGTTGTCTTAATGTTATAAGTATAAAGTATCATTTTCATTTCTCTTTCTTTTCGTTTTATTTCTCTAATGCTTTCCAGTTTATGTCTTCATGGTGGAAACACGCAGTGGGTCTTAAATTTTTGGGTTGAAATTACTGTTTTGGAAAAGACCTAAAAATTCACAAATAAGTTTACAAAGAGATAAGAATTTGAAAACTATTGTTGAATTTAATTTTGATTCCTGTTTAACACCTTTTGTGTTGTCTTTCATCTCATCCTTTTCATGTTTAAAATATTTGACAGATTAGGTTAATTCTTCATTCCTAAGATTCAATTATGAAATTGTGCTCTTTCCTTAGTCTCTTTCATTTTTCATATTTGTAAACAGATGTGAATGCAATCCACATGAACTTGTATTATTTGCCATATTTAAATTAAAGTTAACTGAATCAATAGCTTTTTTCATTTTGATGATATATTCTTCTTCCATCCACTCTAGCCGGTTGGTTAACTCATCAAAATTTAAAAGGATTTGTGTCAAATAATGAAGGATTCATCACAGAATCCTACTTCTCCAATCCTCATTTGAGTAGTTGACTTGCACGCCCTTATTGTCTGATGTAGTCTAGAAGTACAGAGATTGGCTTGCCCAGGGTTGCCAGGGAAATCAAAAGAAAACTCTCAAGATTGGCAATTTTAATCTGCACTCACTTTTCAGTTCGGATTCTTGAGATGCGTAAATGTAGGGGTGGGTGGAGGGACGGTGTCATCTTGACGATATTTGATATTTTTATTCAATAACCAGTTGGTTGAGTTTAGTTTGCGTTATTTTAGGTTATGGATGCATTGTTGAATATTTCCTTGTACCTATTTGTTGACACAAGGATGGGAATGTTCAGAACTCAATGTGGAGAAATTAGCAGGTTTTGAGTAATATTGATTTAAACTAGAAAATGGTTTGAATGAGTACTGTAATGACTATGTGTCTTTACTGTGGGATTTATTAGGTGTATGCTGTACACTTCAACAAATCAATTTGATTTTATGTGAGGTGTGTTACAGTAGTCTTCAAACTCAATAGATTAGCAGATAGGAAATGATATTGATTTTGGTTATTTTGGGTAATGAAAATCATGTATGATTCTGTTGGATTTTTTTTTTCCTTTCAGTGTCTGGACAAAACTGTAAGCACAATGTCTGTTTATTTGCCTTCTTACCTCATGCAAATTGGGAGGACACTGATACATAGACATTTCACCTTAAGACTTCCATTGCTATGTTTTGCTCCCTTAATAAATAAAAAAAAGTGGCTCATCTGTATGCAAGCATAACACGTACCATGTATCATGTAAGGGTTTTATAGTGTAATCAAGAACTCTGCACCCACAAGTCTTTCACGCTGGTTAAATAATGATAACACTGAAATACTGTAGTCACTTAGAACCTGAAACTATCATCGCTGACAAATGGGTTGGTTTTCCCCCAGTCCTCTTCCCCAAACTGTTACCTTTGTGTCAAATTGTAATTTAGTTTTTGGTAGTGGTGTGGGTCAGACGTAGGACTTTGAGTGGTGTCAACTGGTCACCATCCTTGTAGACTGTCGTGCTTATCAGTGTCATTGTATCTGTAACATAGTAGGCCTACCTGTAGGTCAAGCATGTAGTCAGCATTGTTTCTTGGGCCCTACTTGTACGTACATATGATGTATTATGTATCCATATGTTGTATGCAAAACCCAGCATGCGTGTCTCTCTCCCTGTGTTTAACAGAAATATATTTTTTCACGAATTGTGGCGATGCAAAAGATGTGCCTTCACAATTCTTCACGTTGCACAATGCAGCAATGTGTCAAAGTCAAATGGCAGGTCTAGTGAGGGTTTAATGTTTTGTTGTTTAGGTGAAAATGCTTTGTGTGTGTGTGTGTGTGTCTGGTGCTCAAGATCTGCATTTCTCTATTGCTTTAATTTATACATGTTTCTTAAGTGTCGACTTTATGAAAACTCAAGGAAAAAAGTTGGGTTATTTTGCACTTATTTTCTCATCGTAATTACTTGATGAGAGAGAGAAGCCCCCGCTAAATTATGTTTAAAGTTAAAGACAATCTCCACCCCAGACGTCCTCAGTCCTTGCAATGCATTTACCTGCCGTGTTGTTCTTGGGGGTTTTAAAAATGTAATTTCCTACTCTCCAAGTACTGGTACTTTTATTGCTGTCACATTTCATTTTCTGTCTCACTGTTTGCAGTCTGTGGGTATGGTACATGTATATTATCCTGATGCCCCTCAAGAATCAGAGGCAATTGATAAAAGATTGTAGAACATGAATAAGTTTTGAAGAGCAAAGCTGAAGTCTATGGCTTTGGTGTGCAGTGCACATACTTGTATTATGTACAATCTGTGAGTTTATTTGTTCACCTAAGGCTTATATTAAATTTGAGTATTTGTGATACTTCATTATAGATCTGTTTTTATCAAGCTCTGCCTTATTTATATATATATAGTAAATATTTGTTCGTTTTTGTTGTGTTTATTTTTTTTTTAGAAAAAAATGCCCCAAAAAAAGAATAATTAAAAAAGGCTAGCTCTCATGTATTCCATTATTGAAAATTTAACATTGCTTATTTGTATGGTGTTGATTTATAACCTGTATAGCAATAGTATAACAAATCTTCCATTGTGTTTAGGCGTATCATAATGAAAGCTGAGAGCTTGTCTGCCCATAAGTACACCATTTTTTAGCAAGGTGTAATTTCATTTTCCATAGAAGCGTACCACATTGCTCTTTAATTAATGTAATGTAGCATGATGCTGATGTTGGTAGGCAGACAACAAAGTACAGCTTGTGGATTTTTCCTTAGAGTACACAATTATCAGCAACTTGGAATGTTTCTTTATTTCCTTTTATTTTTGTCGACCAAGGCCTACTGTCCATCTTTGAACAACGTGGTTGCCTTTAGCCTTTCTGTCCATCTATTTCTTATTATTAGTATTTTGATATTTTATACACATCATGCTCTAAAGGTCAGTTTTGTCATGGATCTACCATCATAAGAATTGATCATGTGATGGAAAGAGGAAGTGAATATTATACTATACACGTATCATGATTTATAACATTGTTATATTGCGTGTACATGTACTTAACTTTTTCCTTCTTCCACTGGTACGAGAGAGTAAAAATGGATTCAACAGTGTGACAGATCCAAATATCATCATTAATGATGTATGGTTGGTTTGTCTTGTTGACTTCACCAGCAAACAATATGCTTGTTAGTGTTTAACATAGTCAACGGAATGGGATGTTGCCATGGCAAAAGAAATATCTAAGCCTATATATTGAAAGTGGAAAGCTTAAGATGCTGAACTGAGAGTTGAGAATACCTTGAGCAGAGAGCAATACTTCAATTGTTTTCCAAAATATTTTCTTCCGTTTGAAAATCAATTTGGATCGTATGGTGACCTTGCTCAGTGTAAAAAGCTAGCAACTGGTAGTGAAAAAGTCACAGAGATCTTGTTATTATTGCTACCCATTTTTTTTTTGTGTGTGTGTGTTAAAGAGTGAATATGTGGCAGCTTTATAATTAGGTTTTGTTTCGCAAATGAACACCAACCAAAAAAAAAAAGATAATTGTTTAGATGTAGCATGTGTAATGTCAGTCTAAGAGAATTGTAATTCAATTAGTTCAGTCGAAGAGAATTGTAATGTAATTAGTTCAACTCTGTGTTAAATCTTGACTTGGACGCCAATCTTGCTAGCCTTTGCAGCGTGGCTTCATTGACATGATACCACTTGACTCAACTTCAATAATTATTATTATTATTATTATTATTACAATTATTATTATTATTATTATTATTAAGACATCAACCACCAAATGTTTATCTCATCACAAACTTTGTTCCAAGTTGTAACCACATTTGCTTGCAAAAAACAATAAAAGCTACATGTGGTTCAGTATTGCTGGTCTTTTCTTTCACTTTGTACTTCATCCTAGTCGTGCCTCTGTTTTTGTCTTTGTTTGTTTTATTCAGATTCAAGGAGACATGATTTCAAGACAGACTCCCTTTATTTTCTTCAATAATTTCATGTCTCAACATTGTTGATATGATTGATTGTCAGCCTGCAGCTCCATACATCATACAGTCACAGTAGTCACACAAGGCAAAGGCCATCCAAAGCTGCACTCCAATGTCTCTGAGTCTCTGGTCCTTTACCGTCTTCATGTACTTGTTATTGTTACATGTAATCAACTACAAGATAAAATGTAGATCTATAAAGACGAAGCTGGGGATTTTCGGGTTTAAACTTAAAACCCTTCTTCAGATAAAAGTAATAGTAAAATTGATAATGAAAAATTAAATCTAATGTAATCAATGAATTCAAAACATAAGGGGACATAAGCAAAAAATGTCTAGATCTAAATCTAGTGAAAACGAAAACTTGGCCTATGCATAGATCATTAGATGTATCGGCTTGCTCAAAGTTTGAAAACATTTTACATTTACTAAACTTGAAAATTCATTGTTTGTTTTGCTTTGTCTATTTATAGTGGAGACTTTTTACAAATGTTGTCTTCCTCCAACTTTCGATCTCGACGGCCAGCGTAGCGTCCAGATGACCTTCATTCACGTAATCGCAATGTCATGACGTCTCTCGAAATTTTGACAAATCTTGTTGCTAGTGCTAGTGTCTAATAGGAGACTCTCTCCAATTTTAACATAATGTAATAGTAATATGTATATATACCAAATTAAAGCTGATACATCAAAGATTTTGCTCCACTAGGTTAGAAATTATTTCCAGGCACATGACTTAAAAGAGCAATTTCAAAACACATTTTGTTCGTACTGCCTCATTGGCGACCAAAATTGGGCCCCATGCTAGCTTTTCAATTTGAACATATTACTATTATTACTATTACCAAGTTAAAGCTAATGGATCAACGCATTTGTTCCACGGTTAGGAAGGATGCAGGCATGTGTTTGGTACATGTATATTTTTATGGTAAAAAATACCCAATTATAAACTCTTTATTTTACTATGAAAAAAGTTATCCATTCTCATCACAAGACACACCAAACGAAGGATCCCCCCCCCCCGCCTTAGCCCTACAAGTACATA
>JBBPCV010621850.1:0-11318 GCA_037974505.1 Plocamopherus tilesii
ATGCACGTGTGTTTTGTGTGTGTGTGTTTGTGTGTGTGTGTGTGTGTGTGTTTGTGTGTGTATATATATATATATATATATATATATATGTATATATATACACACACATATTATTTTTCGGCAAGACGCTTATTTGGATTCCCAGTATCGATTCAAACTATTATATCAGTATTTTCACTACAGAAAGTAGCAATAACAACAAGGGTTACAGTAGAACATTTATAAAACGCCACCATGTGGTCAGAGACGTTTTTCAATTACTCCAATAAATATGACATTATATAAAGCGAGATAGATAGGCTAAATAGAGTCACTGCATACATTTTAGACACTTTAAGGAGATTGACCCAAATAATGTCCTTTTAAACATATAAACATCATCGTGTTATTACCCAAATAGCCACATTTGTATTCGCCTGTCGAAACTTCGCGGACAAGAGGCCTGTTGATTGTGAGACCATATTAGTCTACATCTAGAGCTGGGTCTGTTGCTTGTGAGTTCATCTTCTTCTAAATCTAGATCTAGGTCTGTTGCTTGTGAGTTCATCTTCTTTTACATCTAGATCTAGGTCTGTTGATTGTGACTGCATCTTCTTCGCGATCTAGATCTGGGTCTGTTGATTGTGACTGCATCTTCTTCGCGATCTAGATCTGGGTCTGTTGATTGTGAGTCCATCTTCTTATACATCTAGATCTCTGTCTGTTGATTGTGAGTCCATCTTCTTCTACATCTAGATCTCTGTCTGTTGATTGTGAGTCCATCTTCTTATACATCTAGATCTGGGTCTATTGATTGTGAGTGCATGTTCTTCTACATCTAGATCTCTGTCTGTTGATTGTGAGTCCATCTTCTTATACATCTAGATCTCGGTCGGTTGAGTCCGTTTCTGCCTCACAGAGATTCAAACAATTCAATTCAATTCAATTCAAAAACTTTAATAATCCAATAAAATGGAAATTATAATATGTATCGAATCGTAAACTAGTATTTTAAAATCTAGTCATAAAAAGCATTAATAAAATTCACAATATCATAAAAGAAATTAGTAAAGCATAGGTTTAAAACAAACTCAAACTTGTGCATGTGCAATTAAGTAATCGTGAGAATAGTAATTTTATAATGTAAAGAAGAAAATCTCCAAAAGTATAATATATTGTATATGTATATCATATGAATAAGAAATGGGTAATTTAAGAAGTCTACTAGGTCATACATGAAGTATAACAGTATAATAAATTGATATCAAATTTATACGAAAAAGCTGTAAATAAATTAATCATTAAAAAATTATTTTGGCTACCGGTATAAAAGACCTCAAAATCTGTCGGTTCCAGTCTTCAAATGGATTAGACGGCCACTTCTCTTGCTAATTTTTATTTGTAAATAAAGGGGATGGGAGGTATCATGCATTGTTTTGTAGAGTTTTTATTTATGTATGTCATCAATAATGTCATATTCTACATTTTTCTTTATATTCTCCGCATTTTTAGAGTTCTGTCAGTTTGTATCTTTTCTTTCTGTTTTACGTTTCCTCCCGAAGCAGTGAGACAAAAAAACGACACTTTTGACACTTTTTGCATGTTTCATAGACCAATCTGATAAGAACGCTATCAATTTGCAATTTGTGGAGTTTTCTCAAAAAACTCTTTCGCTTATTTATACTTTTCAGAACTCTATTAACTTGTTGTTGCCAATCTAGCTTTTCATCAAACATAATTCCAAGGTATGTGTATTCACTGACTCTCACAACTTTTTCTTCTCTTATGGTGGCGTTGTCGTGGTGGTTATTTAATTTCCTGGAATCCCATACCATCTCTTTTGTCTTTTTTACATTAAGTTGCAAAAAATGTCCTCACACCATCCAGTAAATATTTCTATCTCTTTATTATAATTACAAAAACCAACCTCAGATCGAATAAGTGCTTGAATTGAGGTATTATCAGCGTATTTAATAAATTGGAGATTTTCAAAAGAAGTTTTACAGTCAGTAATGTATATTGAAAAAAAGAATTGGAGAGAGTACAGTTCCTTGTGGGGCGTAGTATTAGTTATGATTTTTGATGAATCGTAATTTAGGCTGTTTGATTTCACTCTGACAAATTGGGTCCTACTGGCTAGAAATTCCAAGACCCACAGAGTTATATATCTGTTCATACCAATATCTAACAGTTTTGATATAAAAAAATGGGGCAGTATAGGATTAAACGCACTGGAGAAATCTATGAAAAGGGTCCTTACGTAACTCTTTGGTACATCTAAATGGTGATACAAATTATCGGTGAAAAATTGAATGGCATCTTCAACTCCTCGTTTTGATTTATAAGCAAATTGCAGTGGGTCACGGAGAGGTTCACTGGCAATCAAAATATATTTGAGTACAATCTTCTCAAGACATTTAATAAGTATTGAAGTGAGTGCTAATGGTCTTAAATCCTTTAATTGATTGTTGGATGTTTGTTGGAACATTTTGGCACTGGTAAAAGTTGTGACAATGATTTGGTTCTAGTGCTTTAACCATCAGTGATTGAAACAATCGAATATACGGAGATGTAGATTTGATGCCGTTGTTATCACTGTTTGCGTTCCTTACAATGACTCGTTTGAAATCAGTAATGCACAACCATAATTTAGTACGATTGGCTTTTGACTAGTTACTGAAAATGAGAACCCTTAAAAATGCTTACACCTGCTTACATAAGCCTTTAAGATCTTTTACGAATCTTCTCTCAATTTCATGATACAAATCTTCAGTCAAGTCAAATGTGGTTTATTTTTCTGACCTGATTTTTTAAAGCAAGACTCAAAAATGCATCTAAAATAATGAAATATTATGAAATTTGTACTTTAGCTTGAGTAGAAATGTTAAAGTAGATTGACAAAATGTACTTTAAAAAATAACAAATATTCAGTTATATTCGAAACAGAGTTGTGGGTTATACAGCTCGACAGCTCTGCATAACAGAGTCTCGAAAATTAGTTACAGCAGGTTCGTTAAAGGTTGGCCGACAAATGGCATAGATGGAGGTGAGTAGGGATAGTTTGTTAAAGGTGGGCCGACAAGGGCATGGGTGGAGGTGACTAGAACTAGGGTTAGTTTGTTAAAGGTGGGCCGACAAAAGGCATGGATGGAGGTGACTAGGGATAGTTTGTTAAAGGTGGGCCGACAAATGACAGGATGGGGGTGACTAGGGATAGTTTGTTAAAGGTGTGCCGACTAATGACAGGATGGAGGTGACTAGGGATAGTTTGTTAAAGGTGTGCCGACTAATGACTTTGATGAAGGTGACTAGGGATAGTTTGTTAAAGGTGGGCCGACAAATGACAAGGATGGAGGTGACTAGGGATAGTTTGTTAAAGGTGGGCCGACAAAAGGCATGGATTAAATTTACAACTATCAATAACATTTATTACATATAGAAGATAATGGATATAGAGGCAACTTCAGAAGAAAATCTCCAAAATCTTCTTAATTTTATAGTTACTGAAAGTGAACGTAAAGGGCTTCTTTTAAATGTAAAGAAAACAGAGTGCATTGTTGTTTAAAAGAAAACGACCCCCAAAAACAACAAATCCAATCTGAGGTCGACAAAGAATATCATATTTACATTGATTAATTACTGGATGACTAATAAAACTAAGAGTAACGAAAACAATATGAGCTTTTTGAGATTGTTTGAGGACCAAAATAAATGGCGTGCCACGGTAACCGATGTCTGTCTCAGACCTGGGACATGAAGAGGAAGAATATATAGAAAGGAAAAACTAAATCAAAAGAATGAAGAAAGAAAGACAAGTGAAGAGGAAGGGTGTGAGTCAAAGAGACTTTGTCGTATGGGCCGACAGGATGGGTGTCTTGAGAGGAGACGGCCTGAAAGATTTATAGAAAAGGCAAGAAGAAACTTGGAAACGAAATAGTGCAAAAAAACTGAAGGGAATGGAAAATTGAATGTCATCCGCATTCTTGTTGAATTATTTTTATTTTTTGTGTATTTGTGTGTGTGTGTGTGTGTGTGAGTGTGTGTGTGTGAGTACGAGTGTTTGTTTGTGTGTGTATCATTAAGGCGATTGTGTGGATTTCCAATGTAGATACAAAAAATTGTAACTATGTCAGTATTTTTCAATACTGAAAGAAGAAATAAGAAATAAAAAAAACAATAAAACATTTTCAAAACGCCAGACTAAAATATTTTAAAAAACGCTTAACTCCCCAATGTGCTGAGATAAATCCGAATATGATATTTTTTAAAATGAGAGCGATATGCTAAATAAATCCATCACATACATTTTAAACACTAGGAAAGGATTGAATGAAATATCTGCTTTAAAATATATAAACAGTATCTTGTTATTACCAAAATAGTCATTGTTCTATTCGCTTATCAATGCTTCGCAGTCGGGAGATTAGAAAAGAGATTTATTAAAGATAGACTTCAATGGTAAATCTGAAGTAATTTTTTTTGTAGAATTAAAGTGTTTTTCAAACCTTTTACACCATAATGATAATTAAATTTTTGTAAAATGGTCCTTTTAGGTACAAGGGTAGACCTTGGGTTTTAGAACCAGATCTATATATCTCTCATCGTTGAACAGGACAGAATAGAATCCTAAAAAGAGACTGAAAAATGTCCTTTATGCATATTGAAACATTAAACAGACCAAACATAGTACCCCGTGACACTCCAAATAAGGTCATGGCTAGAGATTATTCCTTCAACAATAACTTTTTGACTTCTTGCAATAAGAATGATGTGGTACCACCGAGTACTATATCTTTCATTCCATGGTACTGTTTTAAATTTTTGTTAACATCCCATGACGGTGTCTCTTGTCCAAGTTCTCGTTGCGACGCGTTGTCAAAAACATTAAAAGTCATCTGAGCGTGTCAGCTTTTTTCGCGAGGAATACCGAGACATAAGCCAATCAGAAATTGAGAAATATAATATCGGACTAGATTTCGAGTCACTTTGTTGATTTCTGTTTTCTTACATTACGTAAAAGTCAATGAAGGTGAACTTTTCTTCATTAATCTAAGACGCAGCTGATGTATCAATGCTCCATACTTGTGACGAGATTTGTTTACTCAGCTTGGCGTCAAATCGACCAAAGATATTGACTTTCAAACATAGAGCATATAGAGAACACATTTAAAGAAATATGTTGAATACAAACTTATTAATTGTTTTCTCACCGTTGTTGTTTTTGGTAAATAAAGTAGGATTAGGCTATGGGAAATATTTAAATTACGCCAATAAGAAAACAGACCTTAATGTTTATAATTACTTGAAATTGATACAATAGATAATATAATATTTGTCTAAACTGTACACATTCTATCGTAAAACCAGTAACTGAGCAGGCCATTAAGTGCGACGCATATCAAATTCACTCTTGCCTGTTATAAAAGCATACATTATAAAGGGGGCCATTGATAACTCGAGTTCATTCTAAATATATTCAGGATGCCATGAAAACCAAAGAAAGAACACTAATATCACGGCCAGCAACATTGAAGCAAGATCACAAATATCATAAAACAGAACATGTAAAAAAATCACACCAAGTCAATCACATGGAGGAACTCACATTACCACCAGAGTTCAAAGTAACGAAAGGCCACAAAGTGCTATAAAGTGTGATTTAATACAGACACAGCTAAAAAGATTGACAGGCTTCATGAAGAATTACTGAAGTAAAGGTAATGGCGAACACAGATAAGGGCAAGCGTATATACGACCTCGGAGCCTATTTTATTTTATGTCAATATCAATAGTAAATTCACTAATCCATTTAACATATGTAGGGTAGCTCAATTTCACACCACGAATCCGCTAAACGATTCAAGTTCTTGGTAACATGTACACAGTGTTCACTGCCATAAAGGTTATCCGGTTCATTATAATCGAAAAGTTGTCTCTCACTACTTGTCATTGTCGTCCCGTCTGACCATACAAACGTGTCCTCCGTAACGATGTCATCAAGGCCTATGTAGAAATAGTCTTCCTCAACTCCATTCTCCTTAACCATATCCACAACTAGGTCAATAAGACTCTGCGTGTTTACTTTCACAAGTCGTCCTTCACGAACCCGGCAACCTTCTACGGCTTGATCGTAAGTCCCCTTTTCTAAAGAGACGTAGAGACACCGGGTGTATGTATCATTTATTGTTATTCAAAGCCCAAATCCTGAGGAAAATTCAGATTCTCCACAACCGTATAAAGACTGATCGACTGAATATCTCTTGTCGCATTGTCTTCCCCGACAGCACTGCCTACGGTACACGTTCCTTCCGTTTCCGATGACACCCATGACAAACCTTTACATTGAATGTCCGACATGCATCTACGTGCGCATTGAATGAGACTTGTTTCCGGCCAACTTTGAAGGATACCTTGCAAGCCAACGCCACTGTCCAGCACAGCCTTATATTCTTTCATTCTGGCAACAGAGAAGGTCAGGGGGATAATCATGCCGGACATGATGATGACCACGAAACGTATCATTATTCCCTACACACATCCGCGATATAATTATATAATGTGCTAGTTTTTTGTTGTTATAGAGCGTAAGACCACGGTTAGGAAGATCGGAAAGAGTAAATACATTGAGTTAGCATTGTCCTTTACAAAAATCGAGTCTAGTGAAATACTGTTTTTTACTCGGCATCACTCCTCTTTTAAAACGACTTGAATACACAAACACAAAATAGCACAATTTTTGTAATGCACACTCCTCTGCTGTTCTCATTGAGTGTTTCTAAAACGAACAATACACAATGTTAAAAATTAAAGAATCTCTGACATGCATGCATTTCTTTCCAAAACTTTTGACTGTAATAACTGTCAATTAAATAGATATTTCAACCAATTTAAGTGAACCTTGAATATATATTTATGATGCCTGTAATTTTGTCTGGACCAGTAACTTTATGTTTATTTATGTTTAATAACCAAATATCAACGTACGCAAAGTCAAATGTTCTACAAAAAAAAAAAAAACCAAACAAACAAACAAAACAAAAAACAAAAACAAACCTCGGTGTCGCACGTCTCTATTGTATTCAAGAAACCTTGAATAATAGATGGATCATGGTGTGCAATACAAAAAGAGCTTTCTTTTTTTTTTTTAAACTAGAGTCACTTGCTTTGTGTGCGGCCCAGGTATCGGTGTGGCCTTCGTCCTGTTTTGACACATACTTAGTCTTTAGTTTCATTCTTTCTTCGACTTTTTATCATCACAAACATACTCCTTGTGCCGGGAGGAATTTTCCTCCCTTCCAGATTCAACGTGCAAACATCAGTGGCAAGCAGTTGATTTTGCCCGTAAGAATTTACCTCTGATTCGTACAAGGTGAGTATGTTCAAAGTACCTGTTTAACTGTAACATACGTTTATCGTCTTTTTCATGGTTAGAATTGTGTATTAAGGTGTTGATTATCTATTTTAAGACATGATATAATGATTAATACTCAAATAGAAGTTGACAAGTTAATTACATTATAGAATCTAGGTCTAGGTATATCATATTTCTATATTTTTTTTTCAGATCCCTAAACCTCAAATTTACTCTCAGGGAGACATGTCTGATTGCATTTCAGGCCCACTAAGCCGGTATCTCAATCAGCAAGATGTACAGAATTTCATGTGCAACACTGTACAATACGTCGAGTGGTCCGCAGAATTTATAAGCCACCCCCAGACTGTCCTCACTGAAATGAAGAGAGTGACAGAATTTCTAAATCGCTTTTGAACTAATATGAAATTGAAATTAATCAAAGGATGTTCTAGTTCAGGAAGTATCAAATCAAAACCAGGCAATATACTAATGGACAAACAAGATGTCTTGAATAGGTGGGCGAAATATGTAGAAGAACTTTTTGAACAATAAGTCTCATGAGTCACATTACAAAAGTACTGTTTAGAATATCAATGAGAAGAATGAGGAAATGCTGATGACCAGAGATTTCAAGAACTCAATTTGGTTTTGTCCCAGACAAAGGTACCCGAAGTGCCATTTTTACCCTATCAATGTTAATGGAAAGATGTATTCAAATTCAAAAAGATTTATACATATATTTTATTAATTATTCTAAAGCTTTCGACAAAGTAAGACATGAGGAACTTTTTAATGTCGTAGGTAAATTAGACATAGATGGGAAAGACTTAAGAGTTATAAGGAACATGTACTGGGAACAAAGTGCAGCTGTTAGAATTGAAGGTGGGCTAAGTGAATCAAAAAAGATAACAAGAGGAGTGAGACAAGGCTGTATTATGTCACCCAATCTCTTTAAAATATATAGTGAAACAATCCTCAGAAACTTAGAAGATAAACCAGGCATCAAAGACAATGGAGAAAATATCAACAACGTTAGGTGTGCAGATGATACAGCTCTTCTCACAACTTCAGAAAAAGATCTCCAAAATCTTCTTAATGTTGTAGTCACTGAGAGTGAACATAATTGGCTTCTTTTAAATGTAAAGAAAACAGAATGCATGGTTATTTCCAAAAAAATCAACAAATCCAACCTATAACTTAATAAGTAATGGAGAGAAAATTAAACAAGTCCAACGCTTTAAATACCTAGGATACATAATCACATCAGATGGAAAGTGCGATACCGAAATTGAAAGAAGAATTGCAATTGTAAAAGACAGTTTCAGAAAAATGAGCCCTATTTTAAAAAAATAGAAACATCTTAATGGAAACAAAATATAGAGTTTTAAAAGTATATGTATGCTCAATACTGCTTTATGGTTGTGAGTGTTGAAATATATCAAGAAATATTAGAAAAGATTAGAAGCAACAGACGTATGGTTTATAAGGAGAATGTTAAGAATCTCATGACAAGATAAGGAGAGTAATAAAGCAGTACTAGAAGAAGCAGGAGTAAAGAGATCTTTAATGAACACAATCAGGAAAAGACAGCTAAAGTTTTTAGGCTATATAAATAGACACCAAGATCTTGAACATTTAGCCCTTAGTGGAAAAATTGAAGGGAAAAGGAATCGAGGTCGACAAAGAATAACCTATTTACATGGCTTACATTACTGGATCACTAATAAAACTAAGAGTAACGAAAATAATATGAGCTTTTTGAGATTGTCTGAGGATAGAAGTAAATGGCGTGCTATGATAACCGATGTCTGTTTCAGAAGAAGATTTTGTTTTTAGTTTTGATTTCGGGTTTTTTTTTTCCTTGGTGTTGATTTCTTGATTTTTGGTTTTACTGTTTAATTGGGGAACGCAATTGTCAGTCATACATTCTTTTTAACATTCTGAGAAAGTAGCTGAAAATTCCTACTGTTTATTATCATTCTGTCCCAACAGACCTTGCGAAAGACAGACAGTCCTTGGCAAAGCATTTTGCGTGGGGAAGTCGGGCTCCAGTTGTTTATGACAGATGGTGATGTGACGTTTCTATGTACAATGCGTGTATCATTCCATCTTTTGTTGTTGTTGTTGTTGTTGTTGCTGTTGTTGTTGTTGCTGTTGTTGTTGTTGTTGCTGTTGTTGGATGGAATGGAGGTAGATTAAAATGTGAATGTATGTGTATATCGATGTGAATACGGGTCAATTAACAGATTATTAACAGTACCTTAACACTTTACCGACAAAATAACATTAGTATTATTAATAATTCGAGTATAAATCTGCCTATAATTGGTCACAATAAATCTAATGATACAAAATTCATATACTTTACCAGACTATTTAATTTTGGTTTTGTAATTGTAGTGTTGGTTTGAACTAAACTCCGTTTTGTTGTTGTCAAAATTTGTTTTACTGGTCTGTTTTGTTGCTGTCAATATTTGATTGACTGGTCTGTAATCAAATTGAGATTTCTACTGTGTCATTTAATTTAGTGATTGTTTGATTATGTAATATGTGGTTATATTGTACAGCTATTTGTGCCTTTTTTGTTTCGCCTTTTGTTTTTTGTTGGGTTTTTTATTGTTTGGGATCTTTCTTTCTTTTTTTTGGGTTTTTTTGCTTTGTTTTCTTTGCTCTTTTATATTTGATCGAGATTCCAAGGCCTTGGATCTTCCTAACCTCTATTAGAAATGGGGTCTACTTATATCTGCCCTATAGTATTCACAACCTTTTCTCCTATCATCTTCTGAATATTCTGGCTGATAATGGCGCATTTTTTGTTTTGTTTCCTTTCGTTTTTCTTTTGGGGTGGCTAAACAGTACAAATTATTGTCTGATCAAGCCTAAAAAAAAGGAAGAGGAAGAAGAGCTAAAAGTACCCTTCTCTTTAGCCAAACTACTGCACATTCTGATTTTGACAAGAAATGTAGCCATTTCGAATTCATGGAATTGGAATTGAAAAGTTGAGATAGCTCTAAAATCTGATATTGTACCAAGAAAGTCGATTTAAGTTTGAGCTGGAAGTGGTGACCAATGAACACTGAATCAAAACGATGCCAGCAAAGAACAAAAATTAAACTTTCATTAAAAAAGCATCCAGTATAGCAGATCTGCCATGGACCATCTGACGAAAAATCTGGGACCTGGGGTGAAAAATAGGAGAATATATATGGCGTTCTTTCACTGCCCTCCCCCACCACCACCAAACCGTAAGTGTTCGCAGGACTGGTCCATCAAGCATTCCTGGCCATGTTTGAACTCAGTTAAAGTCTTGTATTCCTTGTAATTCCATATTAGCAGGCTTTCATTATTTATTGAGGTTTTTACTCAGCATCAGTCAAAACCTATGCGTGTTTAGCATATGAACTTAATGCACTGTACCTGTTGCTCGCAGAAAGATCCATATCAGAAGCACACTGATGTGATTTCACATTATCCAAAATATTTTTCCTCACCCCTGCCCAAACTCAGCTCATCTGTCCGTATGATATAACTTCATGTCCTCCTGACTCACGAGAGACGCATAGAAGTGGAAGATTGTCTTGCGTATTATCATTTACAGATATGTATGTCCTCTCATCTAAACCCCACGCTAATATCACTGTGAAAAACAAAATTGGAAAGGCTAGAAGCACTTTCATACACCTCCGCAGTATATGGAATTCTGGCAAAATCAAGACAAAAACAAAAATGAAGCTATATAAAACATTAGTAACATCAGTTCTACTATATATATATATATATACAGATGTGAAACTTGGAAAATCACAAAAAAACAAAACAAAACAAAACTCCCCCAACAAAACCAAGAACATAACAAAATAACTCAAATGTAATAGTCGTCGTCGCCGCCGTCATCGTAGTTGCAGTAATACTATTATTATTATTATTATTATTATTATTATTATTATTATTATTATTATTATTAGTAGTAGTAGTAGTAGTAGTA
>JBBPCV010622961.1:0-11318 GCA_037974505.1 Plocamopherus tilesii
AGAGAGGGAGAGAGAGAGAGAGAGAGAGAGAGAGAGAGAGAGAGAGAGAGAGAGAGAGGGAAGGAAGTAGGAGGGGAGGGAGGGAGGTATGTATGGATGGGGTCCAAAACATGTTGATTATGTTGTAGTTTTGTTTTTGTGCATTATGATGTATTCTGAACCTTGCTTTTTGGATTTTAATGTTGGAAACAGGTTTTGACAGTAAGTCTATCCCTCCTATCAGGAGCTCAGAAGACACTTGCTGCAGTTAATTAGTATTTGATGAGTCAATTCATCCCGGATTTTTGCTTCAAATTCTAGATTTTCACCATTATAATCCCTCATTTTTGTGTGTTGGGGTAAGGAGCTATGGCTATAATCCTGACTTAATCAACATGGTTTTGATTCCTAAAAATAAATATAATAAAATCATGTCTTGCACCTGTCAGTCTCAATTAGGTAAAAATAGTTCTTTTTCATTAACCTACTTGTATAACATGCATTTTTATTATCATACCTTTGATTGTAATTTATATAGCTGGGGGTTTTTAAAAAATATTTTTTTCTTTTCTGCTTGATGTTTTCATTTTGTTTTGTCTTTTAGTTTGGGACATATTTATGGGAACTTAATTGAAAGTTTTTTTTATTCATTATTGTCTTTTTGCTCCTCAGTCTTCCTTAGACCTTAAAGTATTTGTAGCAGATCTGCTCAAGTCTTTGTTGCGAAATGAGCGTAATCAACAGATCATGTGTGATGCTGGCTTTCCTCATGAGTTGCTGAGCCATGGCAGTGCAGCTTTGTCAGATGAATCTCATCCTTTGCATACTCACTTGCAGTACATGTTTGAACGTTTGGCCTCTCAGTCGCTGACACCCAGGGACTTGAGGTACCACGCTTTTTTGTGTCTACTGCTCATGGAAAATACATTTTGAGCTTTGTGTCAATTTTGCATTATCTCTGTTTGGTTTTTCATACTGATTTCATATTTCTAAGAATTCTTTGGGAAATCCAAGCTCAAAATGGTTTTGAAAGTGTGACTTATATTTATATGTTACATTTATATGTTTTGTATAAAGGAGACACTAGTTTCAGGCAAGGGGCTGAATTATGGCACAAAGAATCAGATCTAGACAATATCAATAAGCACAAAAGAGAATAATTGCAAATATAGAGGAAAGAAAATTTGAAAAGAAAAAAAAAAAAGTGGTTCCACTGTGACATTGGCACCGATTCGCCTTGCTAAGGCAAGCATAGAATTCTAATCCACAATGTCAACAGACTCTTAAAGGAAGAAGCTTTGTGAATGAAGTTGTTCAAATGGAGCTAGCCTAGAGTACTAGGCATGAAGTTCAAGCAACAGTGGAAGTAGCCTAGATCTAAATCCAAATTGTCCAAACCTGAGTGAATCTGCAACTTTTTCTTTTAAATCTTTCCTCATTAAATTTTTCCCTCTGTCTTTGTAATTACTTAATGTGGCATGTTGAAATTGTAAAGATCTAATATGTATAGGTCTGATTCTTTGTTTTGTACAGAGAAAAGGGTAATTTTTTGTTTGTTTGTTGTTGTTTTTTAATTAAATGATTTTAATAAGTTCATAAGTGTTAGATGGCAGCTCTTAATGATTTGCTTATGCCTTGTTTTCTGTGTTGAGTAAAGCACTTGAAATGATGTTGGACTAACTACATGCATTGTTTTCTTGCTTTTCTCCAAACAAATGTAGGGACTTTTTGCGTCTTGGTGCTCCCCTGAGCTGTCGATCTGTTGGCCAAGAATTTGTCGATGATCGATCAGTAGCTTTTGTTGACTTCGATGGCATGACTTCATCCCTTGGCATGGAGGAAAAATCCGCCACTGTAGAAACAGAGAAGCGCTTGAATTCAGCTGGTAAGCCGTTTCAAAGATAAATATTTAGCGAATTTGCACATCAATTAGTTTATGTAAACCAATACATGAAGAGGATGTGATGAAGACATAAAGGTGTATTCACAGAACTTTTAATGTGATCTTTATTTAGATAATTTATCGTGCAGTTTTTTTTCCATCTCATCTTCAAGAGCATTTCATTGTTGTCATCGTCGTCATCATTATCACCATCGTCAACGTCGTCATCATCATCATCATCATCACCATCACCACCATCATCATCATCATCATCATCATCATCACCATCATCATCATCATCATCATCACCATCAAAACCACCAAAACCACCAAAACCACCACCACCACCACCACCACCAGACATGCTTGGTAATTTAAACCCTCTTTTTCATTTTGATTTGTAGGAGGCACAGTTCCCTTAACTAGAGTGAAGTGTCTAGTTTCCATGACAACACCTAGAGACAGTCGTATGCATGGTTCAACTGTGACTCCGGCTTTCGTTGAATTTGATATGAGTGCAGAAGGCTTTTCCTGTCTCTACTTACCTAGCATCGCTCCTCAGGGACCCCCAGCTCCCTCGGTGGTTGGAGGTGTGGTGGGTACAGCTGAGCCTGCTGTTATTGGAGGCATTGGTACAGGTGAGCTTATGTTATATTGTATGATGTGTTATAATATCTGATGCTTTAATGTTACAATATAAATGTGTTGGATTTATTGGTTACTGAATGTTCAGTAGGCCTGTCCATACAATCAATGTATATGGAAACCACCTGAGTTATTTTTAGCAAGGAGGCACAGGAAATGTAATGCAAAGGCATGTATTAGTGCTCTTGATGACACTGAATTCCCTTATTACAGACTTACAAAACACACTTTACTCATTTCTTCTGGCTTAAATTTGTGAAAATAATAGTGTAATCTGCCTTTTTGGTAATGCTATGTAGATCTTTCTTGATCCATAGAAGAAATATAACTCCTATGTCACTGTTTAGTCCATTCACGGGTGCGTACAATTATCTTATAATAAATAGCCTAAAAATAGCTGTGGGAGGTTTCCCATGGCATCCTGAACGGGGAGCCTAACTTTTAGGGATTTATTATGGTAGGAGCATTTAAGCATTATTATTTGGAGGTAAATTGAGTATACATAAATCTTTGAACAATATTTAATCTTATTTTTCAGGAGAACGAGTTTTCCCTCCTCAATCTGGTCTTACATATTCAACGTGGTTCTGTGTTGACAAATTCAGTGTGTTTGCTTCTGATGCTCATCCAGTTCGGTTGTTGACAGTTGTGCGCAATTTGCAAGGAAGGGAGGAAAATCTCATCTGTTTGAGTGTATCATTGATGTCGAAGGACAGAGCTCTAATTGTTACCACACAAGAAAATTACATGCCGATTTCAGGTTAGTTACCGTATGGAAAGGGGTAAATTATTTTAAATGAAATAGTTGAACTGCTCACTTCTCAGGGAATGTACCCAAGAGTCTTATTTAATTAGCAAATATGCACAAAATAGGAAGAAAAAGCAGAACCAGTTTCTTTTGTGTTTAGGTATTCACTGTTTATGTAAATGAAACTGTATTGTCACAAAATTAATACTGTACTTTCAATTGTTGAATATTTTTACAAACTTCATTCAGGCAATGGCTGTGAAATTGAACAAGAACCGCCTTTAAATGACAACACAGTTCGATTTTGGTGTCCTGAATTGACTCAGGAAGGACAGTGGCACCATCTAGTGGTTGTTTTACATCGAGCAGGTATTATGAAAAACAGCAACATCAGTTTGTTTGTGGATGGAGAGCTGTATCAGCCACAAAAGGTAACTGTGATTGTGATACTGTGTTGTCCTTTTACCAAATGAAGTTTATTTTTCTTAATTTTGATATGGTTTACATTTTGTCATGTATGTTCAAGAATGATTTTTGAAAATCAAAATTCCTTTCCATTTGTTTTGCTTTTTTGTTGTTGTTGTTGTTGTTGTTGTTGTTTTATATTATTCGAACAACAGCAACAACAACAACAACAACAACAAGAACAATAACAACAACATTACCACCATCAACAACAAAAAACAATAACAACATTATCAACATTTATGATATTTTCAACAATGAACTCTGAGGAATTCACTGTTTAAAGCATATTTAGTTATGCACAAGATTTGCTATTGGTTTTACACAGTAAGTTTTGACCACATCAGTATTCACATTTTTCCTATTGTTGGATTGGTGTTAGTCTTTTATTTATGAGAAATATCTTATCTTTCAACAGTTGCACTATGTATCCCCCAACCTCGGAGGAGGAGGCACGGCTAGCCCCACAGCCTTTACTTCTGTGTTTGCCTACATCGGCACACCCCCGCAGCTCAGGCGGCAGTCAAGATTATTATGGCGTCAAGGTCCCTGTTTCATGCTGGAAGACATTGTGTCTGCTGCTGTTGTGAAAAATGTCTTTGACTTGGGACCAACATATGTGGGAAGTATGCAAGCTCCATTGTCAGGTAACTATGGGATTGCCAATTTGTAGAGCTTACAGTCTTCTTTCATGTTGTTTCTTTTTCAAATAAAAAAAGAAAAAATTATTCTATATTGGAGATTTTCATTTTATTGTAAGTTTTAAATTGTATTTGATGACTTTCAAGGTACCTCTCCCCTTATTTCAACTGGAAAATGAGGGACTGAAAATAAACTCTTTGTCAACTAAACATTCTCAACAAAAGTGAATGTCATCTGCACATTGAATGGTTGTCTGAGTGATCTGTAAAATGTGTTCTTGTTTATGTATTTGTTCAAACAGAGGATGCTGATGTAATAGGACCATTCATTGGAGAGGAAAAGGTCATGTTTGGAGTTTTCGCTCATGCCATGTCTCAGATGACAATCGCAAAAATAAGAAAAATCTACAACAAAATAGACAGCAAAACTATCGCAAAACAGGTTGGTTCATTGAAAACTTTAATTCATTTATAATGGCTTTTGCTTGAAATGGAAAATTGGTAAATAAGGTTTGTTGTGGATTTAACTTGATTGCAAAATTTTATTTTAGTTTTTTTTTTGTTTTGTTTTTTGTTTTCATTATTGTGAATGTCATATATTTTCCATCTTTCTGAAAGCATCAGCAATATATTTTCTTCATCTTTATAGCTGGCCATGTCTGCTCATGAGAATGCCACTCCAATCCGCATCTTGCACAACTCTGCAGCTCATCTAGCTGGACCTGCTCGTTGTCTGGGAGCAGTCCTAATGGGCTATTTAGGTAGGGAGGTCTTGTAACTCTTTTCTGGCACAGTCTCTCTTATACTTTAATGATCTAGCCCTACATTATTATTAACAGTGTATCTTAGTAATCAAATATCCTCAGCAAATTTAGAGTGGGGGTATTTGGGGTTAAGGAAATTAAGGTGATCTTCTGAAATTTGAAGGCTTCAATATTTAGTTTCTTAAAAATATCTATGTTTTGTTAAGAGATTAGTGCCTTCTTAACTGCTTAATATATTTTGTTCCTGTTGATGAACTACTTAAATTTGCCATATTGTATTCCATGATTTTATCAAAAGGCATCTGCTACTAGGAATGTTTATGTAGAATGTTTTAATTCCTTATAATAAATTGTTCTCCTCTTATTATTTGACTGCACGTTTTACTGTAATTTAAAAGAGATTCAATATTTACATATATTTACAACCATTGCTTGAGGATAATCATTTTGAAAGTTGATTAAATTTGTGTATAGAGTCTCCAAATTATAGCTTCCTCCTAATTTTTTTTTTTTTTTTTTTTTTAAGGAGTCCGCACATTCTGTCCTCGTCCTGTTGCCCGCATGTTAGAAAATGTTGGCGGTACGTCTGCATTGCTTGGCTTGATTGCCATGGCTAAAGATGTGGAGAGTCTGTATGCTGCAGTCAAAGCATTGGTGTGTGTGGTCAGGAGTCACAAATCTGCCATGTGGGATATGGCACGCATCCAAGGCTATCAGGTACGACTACTTACTCAGTAGTATTTTCATTTGTTCTTTCTTTATTCCATAAAGGGGAATTCGGTCTGTTTTGCTGAATGATCTATTTTTCCTTCAATCTCATTCAGTCAAGAAAACATATTTTCAAGTCAGATACTTTAGCAGAGTGATAGTGTAGTTGATTTATGTATAATATGCTTTTTACTTCTTTAGTAGTTTAGTTTTGTTCTTTTTATTTATTTATTTTTTAAGCAACAATGATAGGTTTTTAAAATATAATAATCATCCGTAATATGCTCGTAAGA
Source organism: Plocamopherus tilesii (assembly GCA_037974505.1). Classification (NCBI taxonomy): domain Eukaryota; kingdom Metazoa; phylum Mollusca; class Gastropoda; order Nudibranchia; family Polyceridae; genus Plocamopherus; species Plocamopherus tilesii. The sequence goes on from JBBPCV010622961.1 coordinate 6,126, forward strand.
CACAGCTGAACCGATTTAACTGAGTAATCTAGAGAGGGATAGTTACATAGAAATATTATTTAATGCACTGCACTATTCACTTTATGGCCCACTTGTGTCAACTTATCTAATGCACTGCACTATTCACTTTATGGCCCACTTGTGTCAACTTATCTAGCATTTCTTCTGTCTTTCATCAGTTACTAGCCATGTTGTACAAGAAGAAACGGCATCTTCTCAACAGTCACATCCTTCATTTGACTTTCTCCTTGGTGGGCACCCTAGACAGTGGTCGAGAAACTGCTGTTATTCCCAATCTGACAGCATTCCAAGACTTGTTGTGTGATTTAGAGGTAAGTATCTTGTAGTATCGTAGTCTAGTTGATAGACACCAGCCTGCAGGCTGTGAGGTCTTTTGTTTGAATCTCGTTATGGAATGGGTATTTTTGAAAGAGCCCTTCATACATATTTTCTTTCACCAACTGGTTTAAAATGAATACCCAAGTGTAAGCAATGAAAGATCTTGTCAGTGTGATAGTGTGATGCGCCTATAAAATGGCTACTGCCTTTGCTCTGTTTTCTCCTGTAAGAGTTTAGAACCGTTTCTTGAAAGTCATTCCTGTCAAAGTTGACATGTACTTAAAGAGCTTTTTATATAAACAGCTTTTGTTGAAATAATTAAAAAAATGCTGCATTTAGTTTTTAAGGTACAAAAACAAATACAGGACAAGCATAACTGAATTAAATATTTTATGCATGACCAAAACATCGGATCATTCCTAAAGTTAGGGAAGGGAAAAGTTAACAGGGGAGGTACTTTTGAGAAATACTGAACACTTGAATGTGACTCAGATATTTTTACATCAAGCCCTATGAAAATTGATCTCTTTGAAAACTATATTCTCCTTCCTTTCCGAAAAAACTTCTTAGGATATCCCAATTCTTTTTCTCCTTAAAAGTTTGATTTAACATCTTCCCTTTTCTTCATCAGATTTGGCATGAAGCACCCGGTGATTTGCAACGATCTTTGTATGAGCATTACTATGAACTTCTTACAGATTCAAGGTATGAAACAAATAGTTACTGAATTGAAAAGAAAAAAAAAAAGAAGATATAACTAACCATAATTGAACCAAACACCAAGTTTGTTTAAACATAATGAATTCGAAAGGACTTGTATAACAGTAACGATAAGGTCACTCAGATTCACTGAATCTTTAAAAGACAAGTGCAGTTAAAAAGATGGCAAAACATCTTGGTAAGCACAAAGCAAAGAAATACAACCCAATTTAAATTGATTTACTTGCTAATATGAAAAAAAGTTCTGAAAATACTGCTCTTGAGTTATGTGCTATTTTAAAATTTTCAGACATATTTGTGAAGATTGTTAACTTATTCAAGAATGTTTTAATTTTTTGTTTCGACATTCTCTCAAAAAAATTCGCTTGTTTATTCTTGCAGTGAGGTCAAGTCTAACCACAACATCATGAGACAAATGGGGCTCATTACCAAACTGCTTCACATCCTCCATGACCCCCGTCTTCCTCTGCAAACCATCCAGACTATAGCCAATGTCCTTGGGGAACTATTGGCAGGTCCTCTGGATCAAATTGGTCTCCTCAGGTTTGTATGATGTAAATTATGTGTTTCCAGCATGATTTGTGTGTGAATGTGTGTGTTTGTGTGTGTGTGTCTGTAGGGGGATGGGGGTGGGGTTGCCATATCAAGGTTTAGTTTATTGTCATCAGTTTCACGCTTGTAGTATCATTGGGCCATGCTTTTATACCATAAAGAAGAAAGATTCACTGTAAGTTGAGAAATTTCATCTGCATGTTTACATCTAGCAGTGGAGCTTTTTTGTGGTCAGATCTCAAATTACATTGACATTCATTGCATCCTATAGTAGTTGCTCTACAAACCAAACAAATCAAGTTAGTTTTCAAAAAGGGAGTTAAGACTGGCATTTTGAGTGATGTGAATAGGAATTCAAAGAAGAGTGAAGTGAATATAAATTAATAGAAATGGAGGGACATGAAGAGAAATTTATAGCAGACAGTTGTGACTTCCCTTGACAGCCCTTGACTTTCAAGATCAGTCTTATTGTGAATTTCAAACTTTAGAGAAGATAACTTTCAGCACAGTTCTCTGAGGGCTTCAATCATGAATATCGAAGACTGCTTGCTTGAGGACCCCAGTTTTCTGTTTTATCAACTAATAGAAACTGTAGGAAATGTATATATTTAAATCCGTGATGTATCTACAGGTTTGGTCAGTTCCTGGTATCAACATTGCCTGTTGCTTCCTTCATGGAGAAAAGCTTGGACAGATACGGTTTGAAGCCAGAAAATGATGGAAGTGAGCAAGGAGATAATTCAGGTATCAACTGCTGGTTTTCCATGTTTGAAAATTGGCGAAACATTGACATGAGGTCTTCAATAAAAGTGTTTAATGGTCTCATGATAATGAGATTTTGCTTAAGCTTATTTCGATGCCTTGCTGCAAAACTTCTTTGACTTGCATGTTTATTGAAAATTCACCTCTATGTGGCTCCCTAATATATAAATATGTCAAAATCTCAGACCTCAACAAGCATAGGCAGCATTCAAATCAATATGTTTGGATGTTTCAAACTGTTTAAAGCATTTTATTCATTTACTTCTAATGCATATTTTTATTTCTTCTAGACTGGAAAAGATGCATTATCTGGGGGAAATTGTTCCTTGTTAGTATCTGCCCTTTTTTTAAAAATAAGTCTGGATAAGTTGAAAGAGTTTGTATTTTGTAATATTATTTAAGATTTTTCCTTTGTTTCTTTCCTTTTTTTTAGTTTTTGGTTTGTCACTTAAAAGGTAGATTTTTGTTTCTTTTTGATATGTTATTGTATCTGGGTTTTTATATTTATTATTTATTATATGAACTGCTTCTTCTCCAATAGTTCGAAATACTTTTATTCAATTTTGAACATTTTATTGGGTAAAAAAAAAAAAAATGTATTCAGATTATTTTATATATGTCTGTATTGGTATGTATCATAAAGTGCTTCTGTTTCACCTTTATAGAGAAGGAGATTTTAGCTTTGAAAGATATTTTAAGTTCACTGTTTTGTTTTATGGCCATTGAAAAATCAATATACAATAAATTGCTCTATTTGCCTTTTTCTACATAGAGTATTCATTGAGTATGATGGTTCATAACATTGAGATGAGAAACATGCTTTTGGAAGTAGTGTTGAAGTTGGTCAAGACAGGCCCTGGTGGCTCTTGCTTCAACCAACAGTAAGTGTTTTATCTTGGATGCTTTTTGAAGCATGTCTTGATTTGATTTTATTATAGCATGTTCCTTTTTCATTCTGTCTCCTTTTTACCTATTTATATGTAGTGCTTACAAATGGGCTTGACAGTTTTTTTTATTAGCACAGTCATTTTTTCAACAAAATTTTTAACACTGAGAATAATATAATTTTTAAGGTCAGTAAACAAATTGCATCCTTTATACATTAAAAATCCAAACTAATAACATGCAGACTTTATGCAATTCATAACCCCTTATTTTAAACATGAAATGAATTCCCACTGAATTAAGACATGAAGCTGTGGTAGAGGTGTATACAGAATTCATTTCTCCTAAAATAAATAAAGAAGAAAGACAGGTTTCCATTTTTATGAATTTCCTTCTTCTTCTCCCCTTTTCTTCTCTTCCTTTTTTTTCACATCGGAATAATATGCAGTATACTTTCCTCAAATCATTGATATTTAAAAAAAAAAAAAAAAAAAGCTTATCTTCTTTAATCGGAATTCATTATTCCAATGTTTTTACCCCTCAGGGCATGTGATGACTTGCAACGAATCCTTGGCTATGACTGGTTGTTGCTCTTCATGGGGACCAATCTCCATGCAGACACTGTGACCTTGGCCTTGCAAATCCTCCTAATCACCTTCCGCAATGCAGAAAACATAAAGCGCTTCAGAGAGGGTAGTTTTGGTGGAGGATGGATGGGAGGAACAGAAACTGTTCTACGCAATCAAATGTCTACAATGCTTGGTAAGTAAATTCAATTCAAACCAATGAATTGTAGGTCTTTTAGAGTTTTTTTTTCTTTAGCAGAATTTGATTGTCTCATATTTGCCAATTTAATTAAATTAACAAGGAACTTTTGGCCTAATCATGAGTCGCTCAGTGGGTTTTCAGGCAAATTACAGTACAGTTACTTTCATCCCTGATGTATATTGACCCTCAAATTGGTGCCAGGCTTTTGTTTTTTATATTTGTCATGACAAATTTCCATTTTGATGCCATCCTTTCCATTGTCATAATGGAGCTTGAAACTTATTCTTTTTTTTTCTTTTTTTTTTTCTTCTTTTTTTTTTTTTTCAGCAGTATTGTTTATACATCACCTCCCTGCTGTGAATACTTTCACATCATTGAACTGCAATTGTTCAACCTCTTGTGACATTTTCATTTAAACTTTAAACACGAGTATGTTACACTTCTTTTGAAAAAGGACGTTGGATCACAATGCTAAAGATGCAGACTCATGATTTTGTTTTTTGTTTTTGTTGTTTTTTTTTGCAGGGTTTAATGTTGGTGCCAGTACAAAGGATCATGATCGTGAGATCAGTAATGACGTATGCCATGTTCCTGGCTTCCAGGCTTTGCAGTGGCTGTTAGCCCGTCATACTGGGGTGTTGGACGTTTATTACCTCTTGATGACCCTTCTCTTGGGACAGCAGTTTCGCAACGTTAAATCTGATGGACAGGTATAGAACCGGTTTTGCTGTCATTTTTGTAGAATTACATCCTAAATTTCTTTAAGGGTTGAGGATATCTAAAAAATAAAAACAAAATGCCCTTTATTAATTCCAAGGGTTTATGTTTTTTTAAGTTTATTCTTACACAAGAATATCCCAGGCATCAGCCATGTTGCAGGGCTGTGAATGTGGGTAATAAGGGTTAATTTTTTTCCCAAGGAAAAAACTAGATGCCACAGCGGGGCTCATACCCATCACTCCAGGTTGCAATTCAGTGCCTCAACTGCTTAAATGGCAAACCTGTGTTTAATTAAGGAGCAGACAGGGTTAAAAAATAAAATCAACAATAAAACACAGGAAAACAAACACAAGGTCTCTCTAACCCCTTCCCAAACAAACAAACAAATAAACCCCCTCGCGCCATACCTTCCTTAAAAAGACCCCCCCCCCCCCCTTTTCCCCCATT
>JBBPCV010624072.1:0-11314 GCA_037974505.1 Plocamopherus tilesii
GTGTGGGTTTATCCCATCCAAATTAAAGGTAAAGAGATATAACTACAAATACGTTCCACGTGTGGGTTTATCCCATCAAAATTAAAGGTAAAGAGATATAACTACAAATACATTCCCCGTATGGGTTTATCCCATCAAAATTAAAGGTAAAGGGTTTATCCCATCAAAATTAAAGGTAAAGAGATATAACTACAAATACAAACATAGAGGCAAATCAGTAACAAATTAAGTAAACAGCGGTGAATACACATATTGGGGACAGGTCTAAATGCAACATTTAAAACATTAAATTTTTCTATAGGAAAAGTGGGAAGGCATAATCATATACAATTCCAATGCTAAAGCATATTAATATTAGCTACATGATAAAAACACTCTTATAAACTATTGTTGGACGAAAAGAAGCGTATCATTATTAAATGATAAAACAATCTAATGAACTGTATTGTCGGACCAAAAGAAGCATAATATTAAATATGTTATTAAAATAAATGATAAAAACACTTTAGTGAACTGTACTGTCGGACCAAAAGAAGCATATTAAATATGTTATTCAATGATAAAAACACTTTAATGAACTGTATTGTCGGACCAAAAGAAACATATCATTATCTTAAGGGTGAAAACACCAATAAACCACATTCTCTGGACCAAACGAAACAATGACTGCACTCTTATTGTTCAGAGCTCAAGAAGCATACTGTCTAAAGGATGCAAACATTTATAAATTGCATTGCTGGGACCAAAACTAGGAAAGGTCTTTTCGTTTCTTTTTATTTCAATAAAACAAATACACCTCTATATCCCCATAAATTTTCTTTAAAATAAAATGATCCAACAACGTTCGTGGGGAAGATCCATATAAATTATTTTATCTTGTAAGGATTCAGTGTCATTATGAACGTAAAAGTATGTGTCTGTTAAATATTAGTTGTTTCAATGTAATTTTTTTAACATGCAAATTTGTTCAAACAAATCCAAAAGTGTCAAATGTGCAACTGAGCTCAAGGTGGAGTGTATAGGGACACATGATGCGTTCAAATTGATATTCATCGATTTGGAAGATCAATCATTCCTCTCTATCAGGAAAACCTCTGTGATTGTGAAGACTAAGGATAAATTCGAACAAGAGATTTAGTTTCCTTTCAGCAAACTCGTGTAATGTTACTCACTAGGACAGACATGGGACCTCGATACAGCTGGAAATAGGTGTGGAAAAAATATTTTAAAAAGACCACAAGATTTAGAAGCAAGGCAACTTATATAAATCCCAAAGAAATTCATTCAACAGTTTTAAATGTGGCTTGATTAGTAACGCAATGTAAAGTTGAAATTAAACATTCCTATAAAAAGGGGAAAGGCAGTAGTCTTTTATTAAAATAATCACTTATGTTAATATTTCTTTATCTGGTGTTTTTATATTAAATTAATTATAGATATTGATATATGACGTTTTGATATTGAATAAATCACAGATGTTAATGATTAGGTCTATAGAGTTATTACTTTAAAGTATTCATAGATATTGATATTTAGGTCTCTAGTGATTTCATTACATTCATGTAATCACAGCTACATAATATTCAAGTCTCTTATATTTTGATAATCAATCACATGTATTCATATTTAGATCTATGGTGTTTTCATATTATCATAATCACATATCTTAATGTTTCTCTTTTCATTTTAAATTAATCACAGATGTCGATATTTAGTTCTCTTGTATTTTGAAACAGGTTTTGTAATTCTGGGTTTATTTTTTTCTTTCTTTTTTTCTCTCTTTTTTTTTTTTTTTTCGTCTTGTTTCTTTTCTTGTTTCGTTGTTTGTTTGGGTTTTTTTTATTTAATTAAGATAATGTTAATAATAAAAAATAATAATGATAAATGGCACCTTATAAAAATGTTAAGGTGTCAATGTTGACCACCATGTCTGAAGTACAGAGTGACAGTAATTTGCAATGAAATACAACCTGACAGATCACTGTGGTTTTTGTGTTGTTGTTTATTTTCACTTTGATTTTGTGATTTTTTTTTTTTTTTTTTTCACATTTCGTTTTGAAGAGAGAGTCTGAAGGCAGGTTAAAAGAATAATTTTTTTTTTTTTTTTTTTATGTGTGTGCATTTTTTGTTCGTTATTATTTATTCTTTTTAAGTTGCCCTTCAAGAGTTTGACTATAAAAAAAATAAAAGAGAAGGTTTTAGAAAACTAAAAGGGTGTCTGTCATTATCTATGTAATTTGTGAGAAATGTGCAGTAGATAGATATAATATGTTGGCTAATAGGTTGAATGAAAAAAAAAATCTTTTTATTTTATCAAGGTAAACAAGAAAGCAAGGGCATTGATTAGTGATGATGACAAATTGTAAATCTGTTCCATGTAAAAATCAATAGGTCTATTCTACACTTCATGAGCTGGAGTTAACTCTAAGATTTAAAAGAATACATGAAAAAATCTAGGGGAATAGCACATAGGATAAAAGAATTTTGTTAGGTTCAAAAGATAAGCAAAATAAATTCTAGTATTGGGCTATCTTTACAATTGATATTAAAAAATATATATATATAAAATTGATAACTATAAATTAGTGGTGGCGGACAGGCAAATAGTGTGCTACACTACACTAAAACAGTTATTTTTTTCCAGTCAAGACTAAAATGGTTATTTTTCAAACAGGACTAAAATGGTTATTTTTCAGACAAGCAATCTCTAGTTAAAATATGGCTACCTTGTGGGGGGAGAGAAAAATGGGAGGTAATTCAGGGATCCGGGAACTGGAACATAAAAGTTGAAACCACAGTGACAGTTTGATAGACTTTACATGACTGAAGGAGGGGGGGCAGGGGGAGTAATTTTTAACTCCCTTGACTATATGTCGACAACTACATTGGATTACATGCACTAATTTTAGCATAGGATATTGATACAATAGATCAGAATTTGTTATAATGTGTAACAAACATTGGAATACATGTATTACTCTTCTTTTAGCATTGAGTATTGGTAGAAAGTATTGGAATTTGTTATATAAAGTAATAAATGTTGGAGTACATCTATCTAATTAGGTACTAATTTTAGTCTTGCAGTATTGATACAAAAGATTGGAATTTGTCACTCTGAACAACAATGTCAGAAAACATACATAACTTTTAGTAGTACATTGTATTGGTTACTGACACAAAATATTAGTCTAGTCTTAAAAGTCATTGTCCTCATATTAGCTGACAAACTCAGATACCTGAGTGCTTGTGTCAACGCGCCAAAAAGAAACAAGATCCAGTATTTTAATTCTAGTGTTGTACATTTCAAGTTTCTGTTTAAAATCTTCCACATCTTTGCCGCATTTTACATTGTTTGAAAGTTTATTATATAATCTGAACGTGGCAGAGAAATAGATTCGAAATTGTGACTCGACTTGCAGCAAAATATAAAACATAGTGGTGTCAAATTAGCAATTAATTCAATAATGCTGTAGTGTTCCAAAATTTTATTTGTAAAAACACTGAGGACAAATCCACTACAAGTATATTGGAATTTTATAACCTTATTTATCCTAGTATTAGTCAGGGATGAAAAGCAATAGCTTTTAAACTGAATCATTTCTAACATTCTGATGTAGAATTTAGCACAATTTTACATGTTTTAGGATATATTGAAGAGAAAAAACCCAACTCATCTTCACTCTAAAAAAAAAAACCCAGAAGAGTAGACAATTATCCGGCAGCAAAGATAATACATTAGTACCACTTCACTATTTCTACAGCCGATGATCACAAAGGCAAAAGGAAAGCATGGACTAAAATAATGTCATGAAAATCAAACCTGCATCCTTAACAGCACAATGGGGGCAGATTAATTGGAAACAATAGTGTGATATGGAAAGCTGGTTAAATACATTTATAATGCTACATTGTATCTCTGAGTGAGTTTCTCTTTGTTAATAATATTGTCAATCATTTCTCATTCTTTTTATTTTTCAAGTGGGTAGACTTAGTTTTCTTTCAAAGGGTAGATCTAATTTTTGTTTCAAAGGGTAGACCTATTCTTTTCTTCATATGATCACAGAAAGTCATGATAAAGTTGTGATAGTTGATTGCAAAAGAATGAAAAGGAAGATGAAAAATAAATAACATCCTTTTAAAGCCAGTGTGACATGTTCAAAGTATTTACAATGTTGAAAAAAATCAAATCTTTCTTCTTGCTAGACTTTTGTGCTGCTTTTCTACACTCTGGACGTCAATCCATAGTCTTTTCTCTCGCTTTTCCTATTTTCTTCTTTTCTTTCTTTCTTTCTGTCTTTTTTTTTTCTTTTCTTGCTTTGAGTATTTTGTTCAGTTGTTTGGATTTGTTTTTATTTTGTTTTGGGTTTTTTTTTTTATTGCATATGTGTCATTCAAAATAATCAAAAACAAAGCAAAACACATATATGAGCTTATGACTCTTTTTTCAACGATAATGTTCGGCAAGCTCAACATAAATAATAAAAGAAATGCTTTGACAAAAGGTCAGTCAGCTTTAGGGGCATTTTGATTTGAGCAGTTGAGTTTACTTCTAAAACCAGCAATAAGCAAGTTGGAAAAGTAATCCCAAAACACCCAGTTAGGAGAGAAGATGTTAATAAAATTACAATGGTTGTTTTTAGAAAGTCTGGATGAAGCTGTAACACTTTCCTATTCAGGACAGACGACCTCCACCAGTTAGTTTAAAGACACCATTCATCATCAGTCAACCCAAGGAGAATGAATTAGTGTTTCATCTTTGACTGGCTACATCTATAAGATAAAAAACTATTTTGTATTTGCATTACATAATAGTCACTGTCATGCAAATATTAAGACATTTCATATAAATGCATTCAGTATGTGTCGATATGATACAGTATTTTATTTCTTAGTTTAATGCTAAATTTCAATACAGTATTAAGAATCCCTAAAAATGGATGTCAAAACACTTCTAAAAACCATTGGAGGGAATAGAAAGAAAATATATATTATTTTTAATTTCTGTTTAATTCTTGGTTACATTCCAAACTGTCCTATATACTTCACACCAAATATGAAATAAGTAAATAAGATATTTTTAATTTCTGCAAAATTCTTGGACACATTCTGTACCATCCTATTACAATTCAAACCAAATATGAGTTTAGTTAAGTAGCATATGAAAACAAAGCAAAATGTTAGAGGAAAAGAAAACCCAAGAGGATATAATGTGAGATGAAGATAAAGATTGTAATATAATGTAAACAATTCTTTCTATTATCAATAAGTGGTTTCTGATAAGAAGAGAGTAAGAAGATTAGTTATGGTTCTCACCCAATGAAATGATTATTGAAGGCAGTACAGTAATACTATCAACAAATAGAGAGTTGTTACCATTCTAAATGTTGGAATTTTGTTAGACATATGAAATTTGCAAAGCTGTTAAAATAGCCCTCTTTCTAATAGCAACGAGATGCAGATCTACTCGCTACTTTTTAGTACCTTTTTTGTACTTCAGGTTCTTGTAAATTGAGGATTTCTCCTATGGTTTGGCTTGCAGCTCTGTCAATATGTAGGATTTTACCATTTAAAATCGAATGAAGCTTTCCTTCACTATAATCTAAACACATAGCTCAGATTCATATTGTTTTATGATTCAGACATTGTGTAACAAAGTATCATGACTCCCAGGCATATCATACCAGTTTGAAGGAAGGAAGAGTTAGGACATAAAATCCGCCATTTGAAATGGTATTTCAAAACACAACACCTTCCATCTGTCCTTTGACTCTTCTCATTCCATGGCTCAGAACTCTCACAGTCTTTTTAACATGCCTGCTTTTTTAACTTGGCTATGGGTATTTTATATCAGCCATGGGTATTTTGTGCTGCCAAAGGTGTTATGTAATAGCCATAGGTCATATAAATTTATTTTATGTTAAAATGTTGCGCAGCATTTGAGAAACCCCAAATTCAGCACTCCTATTGCACTGATCTGAATTGCTGCTCATAGGCTCTATGTTTTCCTGTGGCAAATGTTAACAGTAGCCATTTGTATGTTAAAATGACGTAGAAAGTAACAAAGAGTATCACTACAAAATTTATGTCTAGTGATTATTAAAATTCACATATGCAATGTGAGCTACTTTCACACAAAGGTGTTTTATGACAGACGGAAAACTGTAAACTGTACTACTTCCACAGCAAGTTGAGACAGTTGCAAAATGTGCAAAAGAAATTTCATAGACACAATTTTTCAATCCATGAGAAAATATAAAAGTTTAAGGCAAAAAGATGCTAAATTTGGTATTTGAAGTATTTGTTAAAAAACAAATTTCTTTCGACAAAAAATATTACTTTCTGATCCTAAAAACATCCTTTCCTGAAAAATATGTATATTATATAAGTTGATTTTGACGGGAATCATCACTTTGAATTTTGAAATTTAATTTCTAGAAACATATTTCTTATCAATTTTAAGGATGCAGTGTGGATTGTGTCAATTATTTTTTATCAGCTTTGGTTTGCTAATCCATCCATCACCAGGAATAGAATTTCTATGTGCTAAAATCTCCCTCCTCCATCCATTTTCTTCCTTTTAAAAGTCATCATAATTCGATTTCTCTGTCCATTCAAACTACAAAAAGGGTTGATTGACTGAGTAATGTTGTAACTGTTTCCATTGCTAATTAAAATGTTGCATTCGATCATACAATTAATTATGCCAATTTCTCTGAGGGCAAAATACTAAGCATGTTTTGAAATACATTGTAAAATATTTAAAGTTTACCAATTACCACTTCTTCCACAGTATGTGTGAATTCCACTTAACCATAATATTTTACTGTAAACCCTTCAATTTTTCGGTTATAGCTGCAAAAAAATTGAAAGGCCACATCCATGGAAGACCTGAAAATTGGACATACATGTGTGTAAATAAACAACTCTTCTTTTCACACACAGCAGATTTGACAGGCCCAGGATATATTTTACAGCTTTTACATTGCAACTACATTTCATGGTGGTGCTTCATCTGTGCTGGTGAACTTACAAGAAGAAAGGGCATAGAATTAGAATTGATCAAAAACAAGGATTCTCACCTGAGGTTTTCTGCTTGAGCTTCGCTCAAACCATCCTGGCTGCCAAGATCTGTGAGTGTCCGGGCCAGTGCTGTTCCAGGACTGCCAAAACTGTCTACGCCAGTGCCGCCAATCTCGCCGCCCCAAGGAGCTCGCAGTCCATGAACACCTCTGGATGGGCTGTAATTGTATAGAAAGAAGCAAGCAATAGGAGGAACATCGTTGCATTACTAACTCTCATTGAGTGTTGAAAAATTAAAATGAAATGTGAATGCTTGCCACAACCGAATGATTTCAAGCTTACAACATCATCTCCATGCTTCTTATTTTTCCGCTTCTTTTCTCTCCCTTCTTTTCCTGGTCTTCTTCAACCTTCTCCTTTCTTCCCTCATTCCTCTCTTTGTTTATCTACTCTATACAAATCATCTCTTTCAAAGAAATAGATTTGACTCAGCAGTAAAAAAAATAAAATAAAAATAATAATAAAAAAAGAGGGAGGATTCCTTTACTCTTTTAAAATAAATATTAACTTGTTTATGTATTCCCTTTTCTTACTTTATGAAAACATAATGCATTTAATAAAAAAAAAATAATAAGTAAGGATGTATAACCAATATGTTTGACCTTGGTAAAAGTAAAAACAAGTGTGAAAAAATGAAGATAACCAAAAAACAAAAAAACAAAAAAATTCTAGGAAACTTTATAAGAGAACGTCACTATGAGAATAAACTGCAGACAGAAATTCACCTGAATCTAAAATCTCTAGGCAAAGAGAATCCATGGATGAAATCAAGTCTTGATTTCATGACCTGCTTTTTGAAATCTTTTCTAGTGTTGCCATAACCATTGAAAATGTGGTCGCAGAATAATAATCGTCCATCTGCATATATCTGTGGAAAAGGGGGGAAAAGGAACAATTAAAATGGTACAATAATTGAGGTGAACATGAATATTATTAATCTTTGGAAATTTGGTAAAAAGTATATTGAAATATGACAATGTTGTGCATCACGAAAACTAAAAATGGAATAAAAGAAACAATATTGTTTTAAATTTAAGATGATGCAATCAATGTTTAGCAAATCAAAACCTAGGATGATGGGGTGTATTTTGATGGAATATGTAAGAGAGGAAAATGAAAAAGAAAATTTCGTCATCCCTGGATTGTTTTACTTGTATATTATGTTTTAACAATAGTTGTTTTACTGACAAGCCAAAATGGATGGATTGACTCAACTTGAAAATTAATTGCATATATGAAATAAGTAAAAAAAAGTTAAAGAATACAACAACAAAAAACAAAAAAAAACAAAAAAAACAATCCAAAAACAAAAACAAAAAACCAACAAGTAACAAAACTGTTACAATAATAATGTAACACTTTATTTATCCCTTTAAGGAAACTCATATGTTTTGTTACGTTTCCTTTTTTTGTTAATGTTGGGTTTTTTTTTTCTGTTGGATGTTTTTCTTTTTTCCTTTTCTTTTTCATGTAAAGTGTTACCACAGCAGTCGGTAAACAATATTAAATTAAAGAAAATAGTAAAAGACAAAATAAAAAATAAAACCATCCATATAAACAGACTAAACACGTGAGTGTGAGGTTTCCTCACCAGAAACATGCCAGGTACCACATTGTGACGAGTTAAAAGCTGTGGCTGTGTGTGAGTTGACCCCTCTCCAGCGGTATTGATGTCATATTTGAGTATTCGGAACATATCAGTTCTACACTGTAAACAAGGTCTGGTCCTGTTCTTGTTCTGGTTCTGGTAAATCTGGCCCAGCATCACTTCTGCATTATGATTCGTCTGTGGGTAACTAGAAAGAAAAAATCCCAAAAAGTTTACATATACAATACATTTAGCAAAACTTTAACAAGGTATAGACCTTAATGGGTTTAAGGGACTCAAGAATAGGATGGATATCAAACGAAAAATCTTCAGTCGATTCTTCCAGTACATATATGTTGGATGAATGCAAAATTTCCTTTGAAGTTTCACATGTGTCAGAAAAACAAAAAAAATCATTGGGTTGACATTCAACTTTTAATTTAATTTATGGAACGTTTTCCTTTCTTCTCATTAAGAGGTTGTGGTATTATTCATGGTGGTGTTTTGCACGGTATTGCTCTGTGATTGTGTTTGATTTTAGTGTTTTGAGATAGTGTTTTGTAGTACTGTTTTGTAGTAGTCTTTTATGACAGTGTTTAATGGTAGTATTTTAAGGTAGTGTTTTTTATGGTAATGTTTTGTGGCGGTGTTTTATGGCAGTGTTTTGCATAGTAATGTTCTGTGATAGTGTTTTATGTTAGTGTTTTGGGGTAGTATTTTATGGTAGTATTTTAAGGTTGTTTTTTATGGTAGTGCTTTGTGGTAGTATTGCATGGTAGTGTTTTTCTCATTAGTGTTTTGAGTTAGCATTTAAGGAAGTAATTTTGTGATAATATGTAATTTGAGTGTTTTAACATAGTGTTTATAGTAGTAGTAGTAGTAGTAGTAGTAGTAGTAGTAGTAGTAGTAGTAGTAGTAGTAGTAGTAGTAGTAGTAGTAGTAGAATTGATTTGTGGTGGTGGTTTTTTAGGTAGTGTTTTGAGGTGGTGTTTTGTGATAGTGTTTATGGTGGTGTCTGGAAGTAATGTTTTATAGTTATGGTTCATACTAGTGTTTTGTGATAGTTTATGGTGGTGTCTGGAAGTAGTGTTTTATAGTAACGTTTCATACTAGTGTTTTGTGGTAGTGTTTATGGTGGTGTCTGGAAGTAGTGTTTTATAGAAATGTTTCATACTAGTGTTTTGTGGTAATGTTTCATGGCACTGTTTTCCATATTGTGGTAATGTTTTATGGTGGTGCTATGATAAAATTGTACCATACAACACTACCATGAAACACTACCAGAAAATTATCATGCAAAACACTAGCATGGAAACAACCATGAAAACAAAATAGTATCACAAAGCACCACCCTGAAATACAACTTCGAAACACTACCAAATATTTTGATCATAAAAGCACTACAAAAAACATATCCACAAAACACTATCACAGAACACTACCTTTTTTTTGGGGGGGTAGTTTATATTGATAGTTTTTCTTTTCTTTTTTGCTTTATCACTACTAGAATTTTCCCAGCACACACATGAAAATATTGGGGTGGGTCAGAGGACACTTACAGAGTGGACACGACTACAATGATTTGCAGTTGGTTTCTGGGTGCGCATTCATTGATGTAAAACTCGTATTCTACATCAGTAATAAATGGAATGGCATGACGACTGCAGCGGCATTGCGGCCTTTCATCAGACAGCATCTGTTAAAGTTTTATATGAATATATGTAAGCCGATTATATCAGGAAGACAGCAAATAGTCAAATGTTTAATAAATGCATTTATTTATGAGAGTATTTCAAGTATTTCAAGAGAAAATCTCAAAACTTTCTACTGATGGAGGCATTTTTTTTCAATAGTGGTATGGAAAAAATGCATAAAACAATACCCTCAAGTTTATGAAGACATGACATTTTTCGTATTCAGAATGATCACAAAAAAATAAAGAATAAATAAAGAATCAAGAACACACATGATGAATCGGGAGATAAAAAGTCAGATTTACAATTCAAATTTAAATGAGGATACCTGTGACTGTGAGAGGAGAGGAACACTCCCTTGGAATTGAATATAAAACCTAAATACCAAAATGACGAGAGGAAATCCACCAACCTGCATCCTGATGGCAATGGGACATAGACTGAGATTTCCTGTCAGTGTCTCACGCTCTGGTAATGACAGGGCAGTCGGCTGACGGGATACTGTTTTTGTTCTACTGCTGGCCGATTTACTTCTAAAACTGGATCTAAAGTAAACAGAAAATGAAAATGTAAAGAAAAATATAATTCATCAAGCTTTCAAGAAAATGAAAATGATAAAAAAAATGTAACAAAGTTTGCTTTGGGTTTCAGTTTTGAGCAAATCTGACACCAGTATGTCTCACAAAAGACCAAAAAAACAAAAAAAAAGACAAAAAGAATAATGATATCAATATAAAAAACACTCAGTGTAAGTAACAATAACAAAAACTAGCATCAATATATCTAATAACAAAACAAACAAATGCAACAAAACAAAAAAAAACAATACCTCCCTTCCCCCCTAAAGTAAAAATAATGTTTAAAAACCCCAAAGAAACAAAACAAAAAAAAACAATACCTCCCTTCCCCCCTAAAGTAAAAATAATGTTTAAAAACCCCAAAGAAACAAAAC
>JBBPCV010625183.1:0-10000 GCA_037974505.1 Plocamopherus tilesii
CATTTATTATATATGTATATGTATACATATATATATGTATATGATATACACACTGTGGTATTTTGTTGGATTATTGTTCCAATTCAGATGTGTGTGAACAACTTGAAGCATCGTGATAGATCTATTTAATGGGACTTGTGTAATGCGCCCTATTTACGGTTTAAACCCACATCCAGGTTTCTAAGTTTATTTTTTCCTTGAATTCTGATTCTTACCCACGTGTAGAGCGCGGTGGTGGTGGGTATAGATGTTACGTATTAATGCGAAACCACTGCTGTCCCTGACCAGCATCTCTACTGCAGTTCAGAAGAAAACCGACCACGCTTTGGGTCCCACTCGTTTTAATCAAAAACGCTGTACAGCCAGCCGCTGCCTGTACTGCAGTCTTCAATAAAACGAAGGGGTGGTTTTCGCTCGCTCGTTTCAAAGATAAACGCAGTTCGTCTCCTGTTACGCAACCCATTACAGCATTTCGCTGTGCTTTTACGTCTGACTACCTACCTACTGGGGCAATAGTTTAGAGCATAAAACGGGGTTCATTAGTCAATGTGAAATATGCTAGGTTTGAAAACATGTTTCGCTCGATAGCAGAAAATCCAGGTAGCCAGCCATGGCCTGCTGTACTGCAGTCTTGATTAAAACCGCAGACATGCCGATAGGTCTACACTGTCTGAAGCCAATTAATATTAGTTGTTTTGCACAGGGATTCTCCCTCAACACAACACCCCATATTCGATGGTCTCTTCTCCTCAGTCCCAACTCCCCGTCTGGCTTTGTAGCATTGCAAAACATACACCAGGCATAGGCTAGGCCTAGGCAGGCATCTCACCCAATCGCTTAGTTGTATAATTCCACGTACTTCAGACCGGTTTAGGTCTATATACATGGCACACACTCACAATCTAGGCCTTATCTAACCACACATTCTTTCTTTCATTGTACCAGGATTTTTACTTTTTTGGAGTTTCACTAGGAAAGAATAGCTTTTATGACTTACATTATATGTAAAAATAATGTAAAATAATAAAAATCATTTTAATTTTTCATATTATCACATTTTTTGTTTCAGTGGAACTAACAGCAAATTGGTCTAAGAGAAATGTGAAAGTTCGGCAACTGGCAAGCAATAATACATCCATAGATGGGTCAGATGTTGGTCAATCAAAGGAGGCAGTGTTACAAGTTGATTCTACATTATTTATATTAGCGGGTGAGGAGAGATGAGTTTAGAAATAATGCACATTTTGTTGGTGTTGCATAAAAATGGATCAATGTACTTCAGTATTTATGAGCTACCATTACATGGCAAGGGTGGACATTAAAAGAAACACATTTTATGCAACACATTTTCAACATTTGAATGATCAATATAAATAGTATGATCATTAAGTGGCGAAATATGGCAAGGAGATTCTTATCATAGGAAAAGGTTATTTTAAGCAAATTCAGACAAATCTCTGAATTATGAGGATGTCTATGATTATCCTGAAAGAAATTAATGTTGAGCCATGAGTATGTTTGCCCTATGTTTTTTTTTTTACTCTTTACTAGCAATTCCTACCTTTATAAATGTCATTTTTTTGAGTTCTCATCATTTAATTAATCATTATCTTTGTACGTCAGGGTAATCCAGCATAATGTTGAATCATCTAGAACCACAACCAAAGCAGATTTTCCAGAATTAGAGTGAAAAAATAAAAAATTGAAGAAGCTCAGATATTTCTGTATTGAACACCAAAGTCCAATGCAAGTTGCATCGTAACATTGTATATAAGTGCAATTTAATTCTAGATATAGCTCTAATAGCTATAAACAAGTATGTCTAAGCCTAAGGCAAAAATGAGTTTGCTAGGTCTACTTACTGATTTTTAGCCCTCTCTCATTCAAACAAATTTTCCGATTTTCAATATTTTCTTTTGCATTGAATTATGATAATTTCATCTTATTTCTTTCTCATTGCTTTCCCTTTATTTCAATTCATTTATACAGGTCAGTATCCTCATCAAGTTATATTTGAAGAAGAAAATTCTGATAAACCAATTTGTGCTACCAAAAATGGCATGCAAAAAACCCCTGATAAATCATCTCACGAAAAGAATGCCAAAATTTCAGGACCGAAGGAAACTCAATCAAAAGTGGACAAAAAGTCAACTAAACGTCAGCATTCAGACGAAATTGAACTTTCTGATATAAAAAAGAAGAAGACTGAATTTCCTTCTCAGAAGAAGGAGATAATAAAGACTGAGAAGGATGTCAATAAATCAAAACACACATCAAAGTCTGCCTCTCAGAACCATTCATCAATCCCTCCATCCAGTACCAGTCAGTGTGCAGGAGGAAAAGAAAAGCAAAATGATTCTGATGATGAAACCAAACATTTGAAGGACATTGAAGCAAAATTGAAACAATTTCAACAAGGTGCGAAGCTTGATACAAGTAAGGCTTCTATATCAAAAGATGCGTCTCATTCAACATCAAAGGATGTGGCAGGAGGCACAGTTTCTGACACTTCATCCTTGAAATCATCCAAGACGGGTTCTTCGTTGTCATCATCATCATCATCATCAAAGAAGCCAAGTTTGCCAACATCTGAGTCATCTTGGACCACTCATGAACATCTTTATGTATTCACATCCAAGGGTGTGGAAAATAGGACTAAGGTATGATATAAATAGATTCATTAATGTTTTACTTTATTTCAAATGCATCCAAAGCTGTAGGACTTATAAATAAGAGACACTTATTAGGAACATTTTATTGTAAAATATAAAAATACAGTATGGAATATGCTTAGATTTATAAATTATAAGAAATATGTTTCTCATTGGGGAAGAATCCAGTGTGTGTGGGTGGGGATTGGAGCACAAGAAGTGTAGTGAGCATGAGTGGAGAGGAGGACAATTTGAATATAGTATCAACAGTTTGTGCTGAAGACACCGATTTGTGTGAGTCTCTGTCTTTGTATTTGTGGGTAAAAATGGAGATAAATCTTACAATATATATTTTCGCAGATATAGATGTAGATCTAAATCAAGATTAGAAGTCTTATATTTGTGGGTAAAAATGGCATCACTTTTTAAAGTGTTGATAGGGCGCCGCATCATTATAGATTTAGATCTGGTTGTGATATTTTTCAATTCCACCCTGTCTCCAAATGTGTCCAAGAAACCAACCATATTTGCCTTTGCCTGATCGTACCAACAATATTCTCTCTCTTCCCATACGTTTTAACACTTCCTTGTTTCTTACTGATGCAGTCTGGGGTATTTTCAACAATCTTCTGTGTCTCCACATTTCTGAAGATTTCAGGCATTTTCTTGATTCTGCATATACTGTCCACGCTTTACACACGTATTAAAGTGTGGAAGGACATATGTCTGTGCCATTTGTAGTTTGGTGTTCATTTTAAGTTTTGCATTGTTAATAATAGGCTTGAGTTTGTGGAATGTCTCCTTTGCAATCACTATTCTTTGTGTAATTTTCATTGTGTCTTTACAGTCATTTGAGATGTTTGATCCAAGATATCTGAATCTTTTAACTTGTTTAATGTTTACGCCTATGCTTGATAATTTGAATGGTAGATTCATATTTTCTCTACAAGATACCATACATTCTGTCTTCTTCATGTTCAACATCAGTCCTTTTCTTTCACTTACTTCTACCAGTTTATCTAGCATTTCTTGGATGTTATCTGGCGTCTAAGCCATCAAGTCTGCATCATCTGTGAAATGTAGGTCTGTTATATTCATGCCACCAACACTAATTCCTTTCATGCCCTCGATCTCTCTGAAGATATATTCACTATAAAGATTGAAAAGGTCTGGTGAGAGGATACACCACTGTCTTACTCCTTCAGCAATGTTGAAAAAATGAGTTGTTTCATTATCAACTTTGACACATGTGGTCTGGTTCATGTACAAGTTTCGAATAAGTCTAAGGTCTTTGTAATCCACCCGTATGTCAATCAGCATTTGGAAGAGAGTTGCGTGTTGGACTGAGTCAAAAGCCCTATAATAGTCAATTTAACAAAGAAAGATTGTCTTATGCTTTTCACTTGAACTTTGCATGATTGTTTTGAGTGTGTACATATAGCATTGGCAGTACTTTTGCCTCTTATGAATCCAAACTGCTATTTCCCAAATTTTTGATGTTATCTAGTCATTCTTTTCATAACTATGCGTAGAAGGATTTTTGTGATCTGGCTTTTAATACAAATTGTTCTATGTTGTTCACAATCAACTGCACAAGGTTTTTTGAATATATAAATGTAGATTTTTTCATCTCGTCAGCCATAACACCTCCATCATATATGAAATTGAGTATTTTTGTTAGGGTATCTATTCCAAAATTGCAAAGAGCATTAATCATTTCGATACAGATTTTATCATGTCCTACAGCTTTTCCTTTTTTCATTTCTTTACATGCCATGTTCACATCATCTTTGAGGATCTTTGTCACCTTCTCTGGCTGTCGACTGTACAATGTCCTCAATTCTATCATCTGAATACACATTTTCAATATATTCAGCCCAACGTTGTAGAATATCTTGAGTATTCATGATAAGATTTCCATTAGTGTCTTTCACACATTTGCTTTGGGTTCCAATCTTTTTGTCTGATATGATTTTAATGGATTCATGAAATACTCACGGGTTTTTGCTTTTCTGTTTGTCAATGTTTTTGCATTCTGTTTCTATGTATTGTTCTTTTGCCCTCACACAATCTCTTTAAATCTACCAGTCTGCTTGTTTGTATTCCTGAGTGAATATAGGTTTTCATTATATTCAGCCCAATGTTGTAGTCTATCTTGAGTATTCATGATAAGATTTCCATTAGTATCTTTCACACATTTGCTTTGGGTTCGGATCTTTTTGCCTGTTATGTTTTTAATGGATCAGTGAAATACTCATGGGTTTTTGTTTTTCTGTCTGTCAATGTTTTTGCATTCTGTTTCTATGTGTTATTCTTTTGCCCTCGCACAGTCTCTTTAAACCACACCATAACAAAAGCAATGGAAGAATTAGAAAATATTAGATTACAACAGAACCATTTGAAGTGGGAAAGGGAGTTGGACAAGGCTGCATTTCGTCCCCCCCCCATCTGTTTGGTTAATTATGTCTACACAAAGAAGGCATAATTAGAAACGTATATATAAGAAGACCATGCCATGTGGTAAATAATAGTAATAATTTGGGTGGTCAAGAACTTTTAAGTTGAAGCTCATAATGCTTTTATCATCCAACATGACTATGACTATGATACAGATAAATTGTTGTGTGCTGATTAAAAATTTATTCTATACAAATGTATTGTTCTCTTTATTGTTTCCGTGAACAAGAGCACCTCGAGCACAACCAACTGTTGACGGCTTCTTTACGTTGTCGATGTGTTTTTAGTCCTACGCACTTGGCATGGAACCAGAGATTGCATTCCTCGCATTTTAACATCAGGTTTCCGTCGTCTGGGTAACGGCAACACAGTTTCGTTTTGACTTTGGAGAGTGAAACTTAATTACACTCTGGACGACAACAAAACACAACAAACTCAGGGGTAAGATCTATAGAATGCGCAAACAAACAGATTGACAAAAAAGCGCTGCGTGAGCTACAGATCAGCAGAATGGGCAAAAATCGATGGACTGTCACACAAGTCTCATCGATCAACCAAATGCGCTGTGCAATCAATGGATCACGCAAATCGACAGATCAAGCCCAACATATCTACTTGTGCACTTAAAGTAACAGCGTGCATCTCCAGCATTTACAGTGGAATCCTATTATAACGAGAGGGAGGGGACTGGTGCGAAAAAGCCGTTAATAACAGGATTCTCGTTATAAGGGATCCAGTGATAAATTCAAGAGAAATGATAAAGTAGGCTGAATCTATGAGTTTGGTGTTTGTTTATTTCTTTTTATCATCACCAGTTGATTTAGAGGAGGCCATCATAAAAATCAAATCAGGGTTGTTTTTCTCTGGCGCTAGCGATGTTGATCACTAGCTCAACATTGGCGATCAGAAAAAGAAAGATTAGTATAGATCTAGGCCTAGGCTAGACATACACCTAGGCCTAAGCCTAGACTAACTCGCCCCCTGTGTTGTCCATCCGCATCCCCACCATGGCCTTCACCCATATCATGTGCTTGCCCTTGCGCACTTAAGGTCACAGCACTGTAACCACTCCATCCCCCGAATCAGAGAAGTGACATGCGTGTTGCTTGTCTGTGCTAGATACAACCTTCCCCTCCCCCCTTTTTTCAGTCACTGTTGGCACACATGGGCTCTCCCTTTCTTTGTTTCGCAAGGCCTAGATCCCCAAGGTTCTCAGCAACATCTTATTTTATTGGCCTGGATCTTTTATTATAACTCGATTACTATACGCAGTGCACAGCCGCAGCAATATTCCGCTATAACCGACTCGCGTGTTTGTCTGATTGTGCTATATCAATATTTTATTTACAAAAATTAAGAAGGGGAAAAAATGGTGTTCTAGAATAGTGCCTTTATAACCCACTTCTCGTTATTTCAGGACTCGTTATAAGTGGACTGTACTGTAGTAAATACACTCAATCTGTTACTGTTACTAATAATAAATCTTTGAAATTAATCAGAGAAATGAAATTACTAACAAATAATAGATCTCTACGGGCCCAGAGAATTAAAATTCTCAAGAGTTAGATCTAGTCCCCTTCAGAGCCTATAGGATGCAAATAAAATTATTTTTTTCTGCATCCCAGATGCGAATACTCACATCAATAAGAGATTTAAGATATGCTGACAACACAGCACTCCTATCTGCGATAACACTAATAACAGGTGGACTAAGGAACCTCGTACTAGATCTAGATTCTAAGATCTAGATCTAGATGATCTAGATCTAGAATCTAGATCTAGATCTAGATGATCTAGTGATATAAAAAAAAAACCATTGTATCATAGTTTATATAAGTTTAGATTGCAGACAAAAACCATGCAAAAACATCAAGAAAACAAAAACAATGGACAGTGATTCAGTGATGCGGCTATTCTGACTCAAGTCATTTTTGTTAGATAGACATGGAATACAAATACAGCTGTATCTAGAATCTAGATCTAGGGTCTAACTTACTTTAGCCTTGGCCTTGCTCTACCAAGATCAAGATCTAGATCTAGACTGGATTTGATTTAGATCTCTAGATAGATCTATCTAGATTCTAGATCTTGCGACGTTTCGGTGAAAGATTAACAATTTCTAGTCTAGAAATCTAGTCAATCTGCTTGACGGATTAGGCTACGGATTCAAATTCATAAGAAGTTAGCGTCGTTTGCTAAGACAAGTGATGTAGGCTTGTAGGCCCAAGGCAATAATGAAAGTTCATCGATATTTGACCTGTCGGCACGACCCTTTAGTACAACAACCGGTTCACGGGTTCGGTAAGTAAGTTCGTGCAAGTCCGGAGACTGGTTCGGCCTGTATCGACCTCCGGTCTGCTCGGATCGTCGCAGTCCGCATGCCGCATAATAATAGGCTAAAGGAACTTATGACCGAGGCCTAGATTTAGGCTTATATTAATATAATATTATCATCTCAGGCCTAGCATAATAGGCTGCAACTAAAAGTAAAAGGCCCATGCGTCAATATTGACCTTCTTGTAGCAAAGGCATTGCTATGTCTAAGCTAATATTCTAAGAAGTATGTATGGGTGCCCAGCCACACTCTGCTCCCCTATGATCTTTGCCTGTTCTGCTTCTATATATAATGAACTGGTCAATAAGTCTGAGGTAGAAAAGAGATAGGGGTGAACACGACTTTTAGTAGGAATTGTATTTTGCCATGGTGGTGGCAATGCCGGATCAAGGCCCAACTGGCCCCAAGGCGCTCTTCAATAAGTGGCCTGAAAAAAAATTAGACACGTACCCTCCACCCCCACCCCCAGCACACACATACCACATGCAGAACTACACACATCACATGCACTGTCTGCTGCTTATCTGTCTGTCTGTCTGTCTATCTACCTATCTATCTGTCTGTCTGTCAGACAGTTTTAAGCATTTTAAGGCCTTTTGCGTCAATGCTGACGTTCTTGAAGCAATGGAATTGCTGCGCCTGGGCTAGTATTCTAAGAGCAGTATGGGTGCCCAGCCACACTCTCTTCCCCTCTGATCGTCGCCTCTTCCAATTGAACTCAGAGTAGGCCTAATGAACGAGTCAATGATTCTAAGGTAGAAGATATTGTAGGGGTGAATGCGTCCGGAAGAACTTTGGTAGGAATTGAATATTGCCAGGGCGGCGGCCGATATGGCTAGCATTCCTAACTTCTGCTGAGACATGCTTGAACGCTTGATGTCTTTAATGACGTTTCATTTGCGATAATGAACCTTCACCAGTGCAGTTGGTTGACTTTAGAGACAGGCACATCCACAATGCTATCTCGGTGTCTGGAAAGGCTGAATGGACACCGTGGTATGTAAGAGTTTGAAAATGCCCTGAGCGTTTCCATTTGCATTATCCGGATGTACCTGCTCTTTCATCTTGCCACTACCTAGAAAATGGTCGACTCGATATATTAATGATTTTCTTTTTTCTTTCTACTTTCTTTGTCGATATCCGATCTACCTTTGGGGTGTGACGTTTAAGTACCCGAAATGATCTTTCTACAGCCTTCCCTATCCTAACATTTTCTGTTTCCTTAGAGTTCTACTCTTTAGAGCCTCGTTTATATCTTAATCCACTTTCTACAATGTCTACCTTTTGGTCTCTAGCCTTGCGTTTTGACATTGTATACCGATTAAGCTATTCTCTCATCATTCATTCTGTTGACATGTCCAAACCATCTAAGCTGATTTATTTCTTTTTTTAGTTTTTATGCCATTTTCTTTAGTTTGGTCTTTTATTATTGCATTTCTGATTCTGTCTCTTTTAGATTTCCCTACCGTGTTTCTTACATACATGTATTTCATTTCAGCTGCCTATACATGTATTCTGCTGTATTCCCTACGGTCTACGGTCCAAGTTCCACTACCATAAAGGAGAGTAGAAAAGAAAACTGTCTTGTACGCTGCCATTTTTGGTGTTTGTTGACAATTCTTTTACCTATGAAAGCCTTCGTAGATGATGATAAACTGCTGTTGCCTTTTGGATTATCTGCCTGATTCCTTCTATTAGTTTACCCTCAGAGTCAATCATCACTCCTAGATATTTGCAACTTTTTCAACTTGCTGTAGCTGTTCTCTGCTTAGTTTAAGATTGCGTGCTTTAGTTTCTCTATTTACTGGCATTGTTTTTATTTTTCTTTGCATTTATTTTGATTTCTCTTTTGCTAAGTCCATTGGTTGGTATGTTAATATTATACTGAAGATTTTCCAAACAGAGTTAAATCATCAGCAAATGAAGGCATTGAAACCTTTACTGGTTTGAGTTTCCGCATACCAACATTCATTTTCTTCATTATTAGCATGTCTTTGCAATCGAATCCATAAATATGACAAACAAAAGAGGGCATACTATGCAACCCTGTCTAATTCCTATAATTGTAGTTCAAATTCTTCAGACAAATTCCCAACTACTCTCACAACACATGTTGGTGTACTGTAAAAACTTCTAACATCTTCTATTAGATATTGCTATACAGTATGTTCTTCTAGTGAATGCCACAGTCCCCCTCTCCTTACATACAGGATCAAACATCTTTTCTAGATCAACAAAACAGAGGGGCAAGTCAATATTTCTTTTAATGAATTTTTCCATAACCTCCCTAGTTGTATTTATGTGATCTTGCACACTTCTTCTTGGCTGGAATCCATTCTGATGCTCTTCAATCTGGTACCCCACTTTTTTGTTTTGTTTTCTTTTCTTTTTTTAGTGTCATTTCAAGAATCCTTGCGTAAACTTTTCCTGATACACTTATCATTGATATTCCTCTATCATCTGAGCATTCAATTGTGGATCCTCTCGGTATTATTGTTCCTTTTCGCAAGTCATCTGGCACTTGATTCAATTCCCATGCTTGCATTATCTGCTTCAT
>JBBPCV010626294.1:0-11309 GCA_037974505.1 Plocamopherus tilesii
TGTTTTTTTTTTTTTTTTTTTTTTTTTGGGTTTTTTTTTTTTTTTTTTTTTTTTTTTTAAGAGTAAGGGTAAGACTGGCATTTAGTCAAAATATTGTGGAATCTTAAAGATCTTATCTGCTGCTTCACTCTCATAATCTATAGGCCTCAGGAAGGAAGACCCGTTTGGACGATTCCTACTACCTGCAACGTTTCCTGTCAGATTTCCGAGACCTCGTGTCCTGGATTGCAGACATGAGGGCCATCATTTCAGCTGACGAATTGGCAAAGGACGTGACTGGAGCCGAGGCTCTCCTTGACAGACACAGTGAACATAAGGTTAGTATCATCTCAAAAAATTATTTTTAAATCCCACCACATTCAAGCTAAGGCAATGAGGAGGCCACATAAATTTCATACTCAATCAATTAACTGATTATTATAGGATGGGTAAAAGAGAACTCTAAAATACAATTTCTGGGTCAACACAGTAAGAACATTTAAAGTGCTGGGATTTTGTATCACTGTAAGCCACAGATAATGCAATATAGCTGTAAAGGTAGCATTTCTATTGCTCTATAGATAATTTTTATATTCACTATTTCATTACATTCTATGCCCTACAGTAAATTTTCATCTTCACTATTTCTTTACAGTCTAAGCCCTAAAGAAAATTTTCATCTTCATTATTTCGTTACATTCTATTGCCCTAAAATAAATTTTCATCTTCACTTTTTCATTACATTATTACATTTATATCTTACATCCTAATGTTTTTATGTGCAGGGCGAGATTGACGCCAGAGAAGACAGCTTTCAGACCACATCACAGGCTGGCATACGCCTTGTAGAAAGCAACCATTTTGCGTCAGAAGAAGTGCAAGAGAAGGTGGGTTTAGTTTTAATTACGCCTGCCAAGTGAAGTTTCTCATGTTTCTCGTCTAGTTAAATTTATGTAAAAATTACTTTGGTTTCACTAAAAGATATCATTTCAATTTAGGTATGTCATTTAATCAAGAGAGTGCCTTTTCATAAGATCTTATTTCATGGATTTTTAAATTTTAGAGACTTCATTGTTTGTCACTTCTCATGATTCATTATAACTTTATCATTGAGGAATAAAGCATTGTGATATATTACTACAGATCAACCTAAGAGCTAAACTAATTATTTATCTCTTTTGTCTCATTAAGTTAACATAAATGAATTTTTTAGTTTAATCCCTTTAGATTTATAAATTTATCTTAAATAACATCCAATCACTTTATTGTCTTTCCGCAAATTGTGAGCCATGAAAAGCCTCATTATGTCCACTCCCTTTGTTTTCTAGCTGGAAACTCTGAGCCGTGAAAAGCACACATTGCTTGAGCTGTGGGAGGAGCGACGTGTGCTGTATGAACAGTGCATGGACTTGCAGCTGTTCTTGCGTGACACAGAGCAGGCAGACACTTGGATGACCAAGCAGGAGGCGTTTCTGGTCAACGACGACCTTGGTGACTCCCTGGACAGTGTGGAAGCTCTCACCAAGAAGCACGGCGACTTTGAGAAATCTTTGGCCGCCCAAGAAGAGAAAATAAAGGCATGTGATGTTTTTCTGATACTCATTTTTTTTCTTTCTTTTTCCTTTTTCCTCTTTTTTTTTTTTTTTATTTTTTTTGGCCTTATAATTAAAGAAATTTTGTTGTTGTTGTTGTTGTTGTTGTATTTGTGATTAAAGAAATTTTGTTGTTGTTGTATTTATGTGTCATCATTTTGCATTGCTGTTTTGTTTGAAGGCTCAATTGATGCTTGTCTGTCTCTTCTTTGTCAACTATGTTAAAAGCGTTTAATCTCCACCTTTTGTTCTGTGGCTGATAGTGCAGTTTTGATTTGATTCCATCTGTGAGGTTCCTTCAGATGGATGCTCCTTTTTACCTTTGTTAATATAATGGAATTTTGCTCGATTCAGTTTTCGTTACTGGATGATAGAATTTTTTTTTCTATATCCTTTCTTACTATCTTTCTTTCTTTCTCCTCTTCTCATTCTTACTTTGTTCTTCCTTTCTTCCTTTCTTCCTTTCTTTCTTTCTTTCTTTCTTTCTTTCTTTCTTTATTTCCTCCTCTATCTTTATTTTAAATCAATTTTGCTTAAGCTTGATGAATGCCTTATTGAAATATCGTATTTTTGTTCACAGGCTCTGGATGATTTCGCCACAAAATTGATCGTCAATGAGCACTATGCGGCCGAGGATATTTCTGCCAGACGAGATCAGGTATCTCTTTAACACCATGCCAGCTTTTTCTTCTTTCCTCTTATCTTAGAGCATAAGGACAATTTACTTTCCTTTCCTTTAAAAGCCAGCTGGTAGCCCTTCAGGTTCCTCATCCACCTTATGTATCAATCTTAATTTGCGTTTTCGGAACGTAAAATGTAAAAGATCTTTCACCCATTGATATTGATTCATTTGGGGGCTGAACTGATTTTGTTGTGTTATGTGAAGATCTTATTTTTTCCAAAGGAACACAATAAGTATAAAGGTATTACTATCTCACAGTTAGGGATGGAACTATATGGCAATATAATACCATTTATACACACACACTCACACACACACACACATACACATATTCAAATATATATATAAGATATATAGTTCGAATTTATTATTACATTACACATAATTTGTCTTAAATTATGTGAGGTGTTATATGAGAATGGGATATTCAAATGAATTTGTCATATTTTTTTCAGCTCTTGGCTCGACGAAATGCCCTCTATGAGAAATCAAGCGAGCGCAGATACATGCTGGAGCAGTCATATGAGTTCCAGATATTTGAACGCGACTGTGATGAAACCAAGGGATGGATTAACGAGAAGCTTAAGACCGCCTCAGATGAAAACTATTTGGTGTGTACCACTTTTTTAGATTTATATTTGCTTATAGATTCATTTGTACTCACTTTATCACCTGATTATTTCTATTATTGAGTTGACCTTCTACAGAAGTAATTTGTCATTTAAATATTCATTCTGGGAGTTGTAAAAGAAGTAAAAAGTCAGCTTGATCATTTCACGGCATGATTGTTTAAAGATTGAACTGCGGAACTTCTTGCATTCATACTGAGTTGGTTTAAGTTTGCATTTTGTAGATGTTTGTAATATTTACAATGGCTTGGAAAGCTTTATTCAGTGAACATAAGAAACGGGTGATTTATGTACTGAATGAAGGAAATTTGTAATTTATTATTAACTGAATGTAGGAAGTCGATACATATAGAAGAAATTGACAAACCAAATTTCCCATAAGGGATGAATTAAATTTGTTTTTCGTATCGTACCTGAATATTGTGTGCAACTTTTTTCTCTCACTAATGAGTTCTTTTTTCTTTTCGCTCTCTACCAGGACCCAACCAACCTTCAGACCAAGTTGCAGAAGCACCAGAATTTCGAGGCTGAGGTGGATGCCAATAAAAACCGCATCGAGAGCATCCGTACCACCGGCCAGGAACTCATCGACAAAGACCACTACGCTAAGGGTCCCATCAAGTAAGTCGCTTTTCATGTTAAATTGTTGCAAATCTGCTCGTTTCTTTTCCTGTTATCTAAGTCATATTTTAACTCCTTCTGATCTAAGTCATATTTTAACTCCTTCTGATTTCTATCAATCCCTCATTTCAAAAACATTTCTTTACGCTCTTAAAGTCAGGGCTACGATGTGATGAAGAGAGAAATATAGATGACAATGTGAGGAAGAGCTTGTGTTGTTGTGTGTTATAATTCAGCTGTTAATGGTGTCTTCAAGAGATTGAGAGAAAATACAAAAAGAACACACAATTTATTTTGTATCTGATTGTAATCTTTTATTCATGAATTGTTTACAGAGAGCGAGTAGATGAAATTGAAGATCTGTGGTCTCAGTTGAACAGACAGACCGGCAAGAAAGGTAAGTAACTCCCTCTTACTTTTCGACTTGGCTGGTGGCTCCTTTAGACATGCGCTTATTAGGATGTGTTGCTTTATTTTGTTGGTTAAATACTTGCTCTTTGACTTTAGTGGTGGCTCTTTTGGTAGGCATGAGTAGGTATTGTTTTTTGGTAAGCATTTGCCGCTTACTTTATAAAACTTTATTGGAAGCTGTTGTGGTAGGCATAAGGAGATATCGTTGTGTATCTAAAGAAAAGTATGAATGATTTTTTTTTTTTTAAGTCCCACATTAAAGTTATTTTAAAGATCATTCTGCGCATTCTGTGTTGTAGTGAAGTACCTTTCTATTAAACAAATAGAATAGAGATTATTAGATTAGCTGAGTTGAAAGGTGCAACATAGAAGATTTTTTCTTAATGTTTTTAAAATGTCTTTTTGCCGCCTGCTTTTTACAGGAAGCAAACTTAATGAAGCCTCCCACCAGCAGCAGTTCAATCGGAATGTGGAGGATGTCGAGTCCTGGCTTGCCGATATTGAAGGCTCTCTCGTTTCTGAGGATTATGGGAAGGTATGTAAACTGTTTTTCTGATTGGTTTGCAGGGGGAATGATTTATATGCTTACATGTGCAAAAATGACATATTAAAATATATTATTACTTATTTATTTATTTAATTTTTGTTGTTGTTGAGCATTTTAGCATCAAGGTATGCTTTAGAAATCTTTAGTGACAAAATAATCAAAATTAGCAGTGGTCTCCATCTAAGAGCCTGCCCTGAAGACTTTGTCCTGTCTTATATCTCATGGCATGAAAATAACTTCCCTAGTGAGAGGTCCGTAAATATTACATATGAATTCATCCCATTATTAAAATTATTCAGAAAAGAAAAAAAAAGTAAGAAGACTATCCAAGACTAAGGTCCCCCTTGAAATTCAGCAGGAGTTTCTGACTTCCGTCATTACACAAAGTGTTAAGCCAGGAATATTGCACACCTGATTCAATTCTGTCGCATCAGGATGGGAGGATAATATGAATAAATGAAAATGTTTTTATAAAAAGCTATGTATAGATAATTTCTTGGTAATCATAGATATATATAGGGTGTCAACAACTCTGTCTTAAGAAGTATTAGCCTCCATAGAGTTAGTTTTCTTTCTCCTAGACTGGAAACTTCACTCTCTTACGGTCTTCCTTCGAAGCCTTGCTTTGGAGACTAGGATATTTTTAGAAAGGGAAAGACTTTAGATGGAGGTCACTGTTACGGCGGGTTATTTTCTGATCTTAATTTTATTTTATCACAGACATTTATGCCTGTCATTCAGATTTCTGTGATTCAAGTACAAAAAGCTGTATAGAGTGGGACCCCTCTCACGCGTTTATTTTCGTGTTTGAGCTTTCTATGTATTTCACCCGAGTCAGTCAGTGTATGTAATATATAAATGTGTTTTTTACTGTTTTGTGTTTCTTTTACCATTTCCTTGCTCTCAGTTTTTCTTCCCTTTCTTCCTCTTATGTCCCTAGTACCATTTTGTAACAGCAGTGTATCTCCGTCTCTCAATTTATGTGCTTTTCTTTATCTTCACCCTCACCACATTACGAACTAACTGAACTAATCCAAGAAGTTGGTTATATTAGTTTATTTAATTAAGCAGGCATTCAATATTTTATTGTATTAAATATATATAGTTGTTCTTACTAATACAAGGGAAATAGTCAGAATATGAATTAGAAAGGATTATTCAATTGTGTTTTTTCTTTCTTTTTCTTTTCTTGTCTGTTTGGTGTTTTTTTTTTCTTGTTTTTTTATGTGTGTGTTTGTCTGTTTTGCATCATTTTAGGTTGTACTTTTTGGATTTTGTTTCTTCGTGGATGGTGGTGTTGGGCTTTTGGTAGAGGGTAGAGATGAAAGAAATCTATATTTAGAATAATGAACGGAACGATTAAACACATTCTGCTCCTCTTTTATTCGTTAAGGGATATTGATTTATTGATCAATTTGGCTCAACTTTTTCTTAGTCTTTCTACTTGTTATAATGTTATCCATGATGATATATTTAGTGAGTCTTTCGTTTTAAGCCTAACATTTTTTCCAACGAAAATGTGTATGTATAAATATAAACATGTCTTTATATCATATTAGGATTAGTTTAGTGACAATATTTCTTTCTTCTAATATACCATTGTCAGATATATTTCTTCCTGACTCTCATATAATTCATTGTACTTTGTTAGCTCTTTCAGCCATGTGTAAGTCTGAACAATCTTAGCGATATTATACACTATCTTTTAGACCATAGACATATCTCTCCTCAAACTTGATTTTCCTTTCGTATCGTATCAAATATTTTCTTCAGATTCTCTGATGCTAGTTTTCACATACCTGTTTATATATATATATACTGTTTCTCATACCTCTCTGTGTATTTGGTGGGATAAAAAAGAAAAGCAAACCAACCAACCAACTTAAAAGGCTCATTAAACAAATGTCTATCATGCAATATTTATCCCAGTGTTTTGCTCTGCAAGAATACATATATTTGTAACCTGTTTAAAAATGATTGAATTTCAAATAATAGTTTTGAAGTTATCTGCGAAAATGTGAGAGAAGTTTGAAGAACGCATTAGCAGGTGAATGAAATGGGAAGCGATAGCGGCAGGGAAGAATCAGGGGTCAGGACTGATAACCTTTTGATAAAAACAGTCGTGAGACTCGTTGCATGTTACTCATGAATTTATACGAATAGTATGGGCATTTAGATCAATCCTGTTGATTGTGCTTCTAAGTGACGTTTGCTAGATGTGATACTTTATCAGTTACAGCTGTTAACAAACTCCACAAGTTGTCAAGTACATTCATTGAATGTTTAAAGATGCCAGATTCTTGTGCATCAATTTTAGTTTAAAGTAGCTTGGTGTTTTTAATACAGATTTTGATTTAGCTCAACACCCAAGCTTTTAAAAATCGACAAAGGTTGTAATGGACAGACAGACAGACAGACAGACAGACAGACAAAGGGGAATAAAATAGAGCAGAGGAGAGAGAAAGCAGTGGGCAGGAAGGCAGACAGGCAGACCGAGATACGTTCAGCATCAACACGGACAGGCAGGCAGACACATAGATGGGAAGCATAAAAACTGTTAAAACTGTCCGTTTGTAGTCATTAACCTCCACTTCCTTTCCGTTGCTGCGGATGATGAGTTTTGTTACCTCCCCTCACATTTTGGCAAATGGTTTTTGAATTTTTTAAGCCAATTCAATCACATTTACACATGTGGTAGTAATGTAGTTATTCTAGTGATATCTTTAACAATGTAGAGTGTTGATAGGTCTACGATTAATATGCATCTTTTTTGGGGCCCACCTGATAAAAATTACATACTAACATACACACATGCAAACCATTCCTTTCAATTAGGAAAGAGATATTCAACCATTCCATTACTTTAATATATTCAAGTTGCTTAATTTTTAATGCCGCAGGTTATGGGTTGGTGATAAGGATGTTCTTGCTTCTTTCTTCATTCTTTTTACTTCATTGATTCTCTCGGCTGGACAATAACTAGGATCAATTATAACGAAAAGTGACATTCAATTAATCATAGACATATATATCTTCAACACGAATGTATCGTATGTCTTCTCTATCTCAATATCTTCAAAGAGCTATCATACTCTCTTTATGAATACAGTTGAAAATTCTCTTTTCATGCTTTCAGTAATTCCAATTTTCTTTTTGTTGGTTTTTTTTTTTTTTTCAATGTGATTTCATTTACAGGTTGTTTTTTTTATTAGTTGCATATTTCCATACATAATTTGTTTTGTTTTGTTTTTTGTTTTTCCCTATTTTTTTATTTTTTTTTTTTTAAAGAGAGCATGAATCTTTACTCTCCCTTTTTAAATTACTGTTAAAATTCAGCTTTCCGTGTTTCTACAAGCCAAGGATATTCCTAAGTTTCAATATACAATGAAGTTTGCTCACTTCCTATTATTATGTTATTATATACTTGACTTGTACCTATTACTTGTGTTTTATAAGTGTGGATTTAAAATTTGTGTGTATTATGGTAATTATGATTTTTGAGAAGACACACGTTTGTTTTTGCTTTCAATGTATCAATATCAATGATTCAATGTTTTATATTCAGACAAGCTCAGCTCCCATCTCGGTAATAAGCCTGCAATGTGTTGTTCTTTTCCACCTTTATTTTGGAACGCTACACTTGCAGAGACACTCATTATCACATTTATCATTTCTTTTCCTCCTTTTTATTTATTTTCAAATTTCTTTCATCTGAAAAAAAAAAAAAAAGAAAAAAAGAGAAGAGAAGTTAATTATCTTGCTTTAATTTTCATTCAATTAATCAATTGCTTGCTTTCATTTACAAAACAGCAAATCAGCATGGAGAAATACCAAAACCAAACAAAGCTTAAATCGACACAGTGAGATTTCAAAGCTTAAACACAATGAGATTTTGTCTGAAAAGAGAAAAGAGGAAAAAAGTAAACAAAAATATATACTGTCAGAAATTAGCCGTAAAATTAACTAAATGTATCCATCCCAAGTGCTACGGCATTTAAATTTAAATTTAAATTTCAATCATTACAAAATTGCAATCATGAATTCTCATTCATGCTCCCTAATTCATATAAAACTTTTGTGTCTTTTGAACCAAACTTTAAAAAAAAACCCACAAAAAAAAAAACAAAACCACCACAAAAAAAACAAAACAACAACAACAAAACAAACACAAAGGTACACACGTTTAGCTATCATTAACTTTGCATTTGTTAGTGGTGTTCACTGTATATTATACATGGCTTTTATTTGATTTGTGAATGTATGGGTGATTAATGGTTCTCACCGTTAGGGTCTTTCTATCGCTGTATACATATTTATATATATCTAGTTTTGGTCCAATGGTCGGCTTTTTACTAGCACCGTCTGCCTGTGTATCAGGTCTCCATATTTTTTTAGTTTGATTTTTTTCACCAGCGACTTATCTTATGTTCTCTAGAGTGTTCACATTTCTGTCAACATTCCTTTTTTTTTTGCTTTTATTTCTTATACATTTTTCCAGTCATTTTTGTAGTGCTTACATTCATACATACATATATGAAATTTTTTTTTTTTTTCCACAAAAATTCAACAGTGGATGAATTGAGGCAGTTGCTTGTCTTTGGTTTTGCCTGTGGCTTGACTTCTGCCATATTAAAAAAAAAATTATTTAGTTGAGGGGTTGGAGGGGTGCTTCAAAATATATATAAAAAATATTTCATTTAAAATCAACTGTAAAATTGACTTTCTCCCACATCAACTCCATTTTCCTGTATTTCCTTTTCTTGGATGTTCTTAAAATGTTCTCTTTCTTTTTCTTTACTTTCTTTTCCTTTGCTTTAACCAATTTTTTTTAAGGCCTATAGATTTTTATTTTTGTTTTATCTTGTTTTTTTTTTCATGCACAACAGTGCCCAAGGAACTTGGTAGCTCGGCGAAGCACAAGCCTTGTAAAGTCAGGAAACGACCTCCAGGAGGGAGGGGAAATCTGCAAGTGAGTACCAATTTCGCTTCGCTGACTTTTGTCATGATGATGTGCTGACTTTTGTTCATAGTAAAACGGTTATCAATGCATATCACTACAGGTATCCACTTTGCTGTCTCAATGGTATTGTAATGGAGGCAAAGTGGATTGTATAACCACGATAGACTTTTGAACCAGACCACCAAGAGTTAGGCTAAATCTAAGAACAAGTAGCAATGACAATGAAATATTTCTATAATGCCTTTTTCCACTGTGTGCTTAGAGGTGCCTTATAATGAGTATTGTATCATGAAACAATCTGTAAAATGAGTAACATATGCAAAATAAAATCATCAAATACATTTTAGACACTATAAAATGTCTGAATAAAATATGTACCTTTAAAACGTATAAAAATGGTCGCATTGTCATATTTGTATCGGCTCAGTGATCGAAAGAGGTGTATTTTGAGGTACTTTTTAAATATCTCAAATGTCTAATGAAATTAAGTGATTGATTCCATACAATTGGTGCTGACTTATTGAAAGCTCTCTCACCGCTAGAAGATTAATTATTAAAAGGGACCTTTAGAAGGCCTTGGTAGCTGAACCTGAGACTTCTATGGGGTTGTTATTATTAAGATGAGCACTCCAAGGCATCTTCTCCACAGGGAGAGTGTATGTGTTGGGACGGGGTAGGGAAGCATTGTAGCTGAGCTGTTGCTACCTGACTAATTTTCCTTGTGAAAACTCTATCATGGTCCAATTAGGATTCACCTTTGTTACCTGTCTAATTTCTCTAGTGAAAACTCAATCGTGGTCCAATAGGAATTCACCTTTCTGTTTAACAAGATGAAGTAGACGTATGTTAAATGAAGAGGGTTGGAAAAAATCAGATGCTAGAAGTTTGAAACACATACACAATGTACAGAAAAGAAAGACAAAGACTTGTGGCTAATGTAAAACTTACTAAGGGTTGCAAAGAAACTGTCAACTTTCTGAGTAGTTATTTAAATGGTATATATGCACATCATTCTTTGTTTTTTTCTTCTTCTTCTTATTGCTTCTTTTGTTTATTCCAATGCCAGCAACGATTCATTCCGGCCCAGACCATCGACTTCGTACCGCAAATAACGAGCAAAGCTTTAGAAGAAGGAGCCAGTCAGACTCCACTGGGTAATTTTCCATTCTCGGTTTTGTTTGTTGTCGGCGTTTGATGTGAATCTGGCATGTTTCGAATTTCAAGTGAAACTGCCCAAGGACTTTCTGGTCTTGTTTTTGTTTGTTGGGGTTTTTTGTTTGTTTGGTTTTTTTGTTTTGTTTTTTTGTTTCAGTGTTGTTGTTTTTTTGCTTTGTGTTTTTGTTTTGTTTTTTGTTTTTGTTTGTTGTTTTTTGGGTTTTGTTTTGTTTTGTTTGTTTTTTTTGGGGGGGGGGGCGTTGTTTTTGTTGTTTTGTTTTGGGGTTTTTTCTTTTACCTTTTCTTTTTTTAAGGTGGGTTTGCTACATGTATTTGGTTTGAGGTTACTTGGGGATGGATTTCTTTTAGAACTGAAACTTCTGTAATACTTGCTGAAAAAGCAATAAAAAAAAAAAAAAAATTGTCCAGGGAAGGGAGACATGGCACAATGTCAAGTAATATTTATTTTTATTGTTCTTCTAACATTTTATGTTATTGACAAGTAGTTATATAAGTTGTAGTTTTTCTAAAGAATCATCTTTATTTTATTTCCCATATTTCACATTTCAGGCATTGCTCCCAGTGCTTTTTAATCAACAAATTTTTGTTGTTTTTGGATTCTTTAGAATGGAATGATTGTTTTGGGTTGGGTTTTTTTGTTGTTGTTTGGTTTTTCTTTGTGTGTGTGTGTGTTGTTGTTGTTGGGTTTTTGTTGTTTTGTTTTTTGTTTTTT
>JBBPCV010628516.1:0-11291 GCA_037974505.1 Plocamopherus tilesii
ATATAAAGCATCAGTGGCTTACTGTAGCAATGCTCGCTGACAAGCCTACGCTGCAAGAGGCTATTAAATTAAAATTTAATTTAATTGTTTTGAACAGGGATAATCCCTCAGTGCAAAACCCATAGTCAATGGTCACTTCACCCCACTCTCAACTCCCTTTTCACGTTGTTTGTTACATTGCAAAACACATGCATGGGCTAGGTCTTTCACTCTCTCTCTCTTCTCAGCCAAATCGCTTGGTTGTATAATTATAATTCCAAGAATCACTGCACGTGATCTAGACCGGCTTAGGCCTACACAAACGGCTCCCTCTTGCAATCTAGGCCTACCCACACATTCTTTCTTTTATTCTACCTGCACTTTTAGTTTATTCACCGCAGATTTTGTAACCACTAGTCAACTCCCTTGGAAATGGTTAAGATAACATCACGCTTAATAAACTCATTGGTCTGGTCTCAATGGGTTTATCTTAAGCGGATTCCACCATATGACATTTAAATAATCTATATATATCAATTACTGATGATTAAACATGAACTGTCATCTTAGGGCAACTTAAAATGCCAGCTGTATATTTAGCTGTTTGTTAAAACCCAACCAAAACAAAAAACAAAAAAAACTAAGGAAAACAAAACTGACCTCCCTCCCCTTTGAAAAAAAAATAAACAAACAAGCAAAATACAAAACAAACAACAACAAAAGAATCCACAAAATAAAGAATAACACCCCCCCCCCCCTCCCCCAAGTAAAAAAGGGAAAACAACAACCAAAAACCAAAAACAAAACAAAACTAGAAAAAAAAACCAAACCAAAGCAAAACAAAACAACAAAAAACTAAACAAAACAAATGACAACAAAATACCAAAATTAACACAAGAACAGCAGCAAATAACCCCCCACCCAACCACTGACACCCCCCCCCCCCCCCCCCAAATAAACAAAACAAACATAAAAAAAAAAAAATCAACAAATGACAACAAAACAAACAAAACCCAACAAATAAAAAGACAATCATAAAATCCCATACAGCAATTTATACTCACATCACTAAGAACTTTTTTAGCTTTTTTCTTGCTTTCAATTTCTTCATCACTTTCATCACTGGAATAGATGTTGGTTTTCTCTGCAGAAGGAAACAAAACACAAAAACTACATTAGCATTGATATCAAATACAAGCCAGTGTTGACCATAAACAGCCCTGTCACCACCACAAACGAAAAAAAAATCTGTCATTCTTCTAATATTTTTCTTTTTTATCTGTCTACATAACATGTATGCTGTGAGAGTACTTGCTTTTCCTCCAAAGCTATAACTCTAACCCTTGAAAGCGCAGCACATGAAAGAGGAATTCCCGTCTTGCCTCTAGTGGTGGTTATGGGGCCTTCTTGGGGATGTAATTGTCATCAGTGACGGTCTGAAAGCACTTCACCTATATCTGCAGTCGTGTGAGGGAACCATAGAAACATCAATCTATGTTTGGGGGACTTGGTAGGAGATCCATGTGCTCATCACTGTACAGAGAGCAGGCTTACAGTATGTGCAATAGTTTTGGTTCTTTTCCGCACCAGAAATTAAATTGGACTGGCTTTCACTCCAATTCTTAGTAAATTCAAAGGGTGTTCAGTGGCAGATGACACGTTCTAAGGTCAATAATCAGGGTTGACCTTTTCAGGGTAATTTCTTAGAATGATTCTTGATGGAGGAAATGTTTTAAATTGTAAATCCACAACTCATCCTTTTTTGAGCTTCTCTTGAGAGATAGTTAAATAAATCTCTTGTAAACTTCTGAAGAGTAAGGAGTGTGATCTTCATTGTATTAAGAAAGCTTTCAAATTACATGATGAAAAATTATGGACTGTATGATAAATACTCTAAGCAATACCACAATCAGTAATAATATGAGACAAAGTGATTATCAGAATTGTGATACATAAGTTTCCGTTTCATTAGAAGTGTTTATCTCCAATGTAAGAACCATATAATATGGGTCTTTTAATAGGACAGTATAGGAAAATTGTCATCATACGGACAAAGTTTACCTAAGAGCATTTTCTTTTTGATGCTAAGGTTTAACTCTATGTAAGTCTATGAAGTTTTGCAATTTTTATATTGCACAAAGAAGTAAACTCAATTATTTCTTTTAATTTCCAAGGAAACAAATCCAGTATCCTTTGGTCATAACCACTTTAATCAGCATGCTTATATTTGTAAAGTTATAGCTCTTCACACTTTGGCAATAGTACGAGGATGGTCTATAGTTTTTATGCAAAATTTAGAATATTAGTCTATTAAAAGACTTTCAGAATTTTGATGGATATTTTTCATACTTTTAATGTTGCTACTTTCCAAATTTATATGATTGCAATCCCATTTTAGAACGTTTGTAATGATGATCTGTTTCTCTTAACTATTTACACTTATTGTTATATAGCCAGTTTAGCAGATTTTTAATGCTACATAAATCATCATCACCATCAACATCACTATCATCACATTATTATTATTATTATTATTATTATTATTATTATTATTATTACTATCATTATTATTATTACTATCATTATTATGATTATGATTATTATGATTATTATTATTATTATTATCATTATCATCATTATCATTATTATTATTATTATTTTTATTATTATTATTTTTATTATTATTATTATTATTATTGTTAATATCATATTACTATTATAACAACTTGATGCATAATTTAACAATAATATCATCTGGAAGAAGAAAATCTTACTTTGGTCTTTATTGGGTTTGTACTTGTTCTTGATAGCATTGATAGAGAAGGAGTCGTCATCATCATCATCATCCTCTTCTCGT
Source organism: Plocamopherus tilesii (assembly GCA_037974505.1). NCBI lineage: Eukaryota > Metazoa > Mollusca > Gastropoda > Nudibranchia > Polyceridae > Plocamopherus > Plocamopherus tilesii. The sequence continues at coordinate 2,837 of JBBPCV010628516.1, forward strand.
CCTTCAAGATAAGAAGAGGTGATGCCCCTGGAGTGAGCCTTCTCTCTGATACGTTTCTGCTGGCTTTCACGCCTGATGGATGCTCGCAGTTTCTCTTCCTCTCTCTAAGTAAAAAATAAAAATATAACTCTTAAAGAGCAAGCCATGACAAAATAAAAAAAGGCCACAACTACTCTTGAGGAACAAACTAGAATAAATCAAAAGACACCATAAACTGTTTGCTTTTGAACAGGTCCAGTGGGACGTTTAAAGAAGACAGCTATAAGAGAGCAAAACAAAACAAAAATGCAAATTTTAAAAGGATGAATACACCCATTCACATGAATATAATCAAAAGTTTATTTTAGATTTTTTAGAAGAAATAAATGATGCATGATTTCTTTTATTTCTACTGAAATTGGAAATTGAAATAACTGAAATTGGAATACTTTGCTTGAACTTCCCTAGGCATTCTACCAATTGTTTCTCTAGTCATTGCAACACACCTCTGAAAGCAAATTTCCGTCAACATTATTTATATTCAATGACTGGTTTTAGTGTCTAGCTGGAAAAATCATCTTTGAATAGAGTTGATGGCAAAAGCAATGTAACTCAGCAGTGGAGTATACATTGTGAAATTGAGGATAAGCAAAGGATTGTTTGTCATTGATCCAAATCATTTGAATTTTCATCAAAAGTATATTACTTCGATAAGCTTTCAGTAAGGGTAATGAAATCCATATAAGTTTATTAAAAATGCATTTACCTTAATCATTTCACTCCTATTGGCCTCAGGATCAAATCCTGTAATGGGAAGCACCTTGACTTTTTGTGTCTTTGTAGAACGGTCTGCCAACGACATTGTCATTTTGCGATGTGTGAAGGAATCGGTTGAATGAGGTCTGGGGAAAGAAAAACAATCATGCACTGACAATTATAGATGGACAGGATCAGAGGGAGACTACATTTATTAAAGTCATGAATGAAACTGGTGCTTCAAGCTCAATTCTCGTCTGGAAGCAAAACTGCATCATTGTTTCATAAATGTATGGGCAGTGTATACTTACATTATTGTACAATGGTACTTATTCAATAGATGCATAACAGAAAAATGCGGTACCAAAGCTCAAGACTTTCAAATTTCTTGAAATCAAAGACTACAAAGGGAAAAGAAAGTATAAATAGATCTTGAACGAAGCATTCATGCAGCCTACTATAAATCCACCTAGATATATCACACTGAATTTCAGAAAGCAAAATATTTACACCAAATCAACTTTATAATTGCTGACAGGATATTAGGCCTATACTGCATATCACATAACTTTATATTAAAAATCATGATGCCTGAAGAACAGTATTCATGTATATTTTTATAATTGCACTTGTAATACAGTAGTCTCCGCCTAAGAGCTCACCCCTCAAGAAATTAAATAACTGTGATGTACCCATGTAGATACAATCCTAAATGTTCAACTGGGTATATGTATCTATCCTATTTGAATGACCATTCAATCAAACACAGGCAGACTCTACATTACATCATATGTCCTCTAAGGAAAGCCCAAATTAAATGCAGTGTATAGGAGTGAGGGGGTAGGGCCAATTTTGACCAATGGTCTGGGAAGAGTCAGATTAGTCCGGGGGCAACTTACCTAACAACCTACAGATGTTGCATATTTGAATTGAGTTACTCTGACATCATTTTTCGTTGTTACATAAAGCTACACAATCCTGGTTACTGACACATAGAGATCATCTGTTGACACGATACCCAGACAGCTCCCTCAAACAAAGGCACAACTAATAAACATAATTTTTTGTAAATTAGGTGTGGCTTTCAATGGTCCATTAAACACATTTCTGACAAACCAGTCAATAACCCTTCATTATCTAAATAGCATATTATATTAGATCAAAGGTCTAATAAAACATGTGTTTGCCTGCAAGGTTTGGATTTAAGGACAAGTCTATTGCATATTAAATTTCATCTAGACCTACACGGGATGCATAGCCGAGGTGTCATTACAAGAAGGAAACGAAAGGAAATCAAATTTCAGATACAAATGAAACAGCTCCAAAACTTGTCATAAGATGAAGTAAAAATCCCCTTTATTGAATAGTTTAACAACAACACAAATACAATACCTGAAAACTAGCTTTGTTTTGAAGACAGACTGACCCTGCAGCCCTGTGCCTTGCCGGACAAAGAGATGATTAAAGTCACCTTGTAGAGGCATTGAGTAGACATCAAAGATTTCATCCCCTAAATGGAGGGACATGCTGAAGTAGCATTCGAAAGGATAATGCATAAGAGTAAATGATGAAAAGACATTAAAATCATAAATACAATTTGTGATATGTGTCAACTGTAAATAATGAGTGATAAAAATCACACACAAAAAAGGATCAGAAAAAGATTGTGGAGATTTTACTGAGGAGCAAACATAATCTTATTTTACACTAGAACCTGTTGGCTTATTTAAAATCAACTGAACTCATTATCATCTAGGGTTGAATGATACTACAATTTACAACCTCCAGATTTTAAATGGAAAAACAAACAAACAAACAAGAACAAAATAAATAAACAACAACAAATAAAAACAAAAATAAAAAACCCCAAAACAACAATTAACAAACCCAACAAAAGTGATACAAGGGAAAAGCAAAAAAAGAAACAACAACAACAAAACCCTTACAAAACAAGAACAAGCTAAAAAAAACGAACAACAAAAACCAAAAAAAAAAAAACAACAAAAACCAAAAAAACAAACAAACCTAAAACAAACCAAAAAACCATCAAAATTTTCCTATGTCTATCAATTTAAAAGAATAAAATTCTTAAATGACTTAATATGATGAAAAGTATGACTAAATGTAGAGAAAACTGCTAATACTCTCTAACCTGCCATCAGACCATCGCACCATCCTTGCATTGCTTTCTCTTGCAGTATTTCCCAATTCATCCTTCATTTCATTGCCTTCTTCATCAAATTTCTTCCTCCATCTTAAAGTATTTTCCACTCTCAGCTTTAATCTGGCACGGCCTTCCTCATCCAAAACCTCATCTTCATCCACTTCATCTTCATATGTTTCAGCGTCATATGGTCTTTGGTGATAAAGCAAGGCAAAATAAATATTAAGAATACTTTGGGAGAAGAGAAATGTATAAAAAAAAAACAATTTTAAATAATACTAATGCTTATAACCCACCAAAACACATTGCTCTTGCCGAATTTCACAGACAAAATTATTCAATTACTCTAAAAAGCCTAAATTCAAGCATCATAGTTGTAGGCTTTGTTAACACTGTCTGAAATTTGACAAGCTGAATAACCATGCACTGACTGAAAAGTGTGGATTTAATCAAATCACTAAGCCAAGATTGTTCCACAGAAGAAAAACAACTTTCTTCTTATTTCCAGTATATAGAGTTATATACTTTGTCAAATTTAAATGATGTTAAAAGCTGAAAATGGTTTAAACAAGAAAATGTATAAGATTTATTGCTTGCTTGGTATTATAATATTTATATAAAAAATAACAAACCTCTATAACAAACTAAAATATGATTGACCATTTCTACTTCTACCCTTGCTCACATGTTATTTCAAATTGTACATCACACTGGGACTGACCTGGTTTCAACACTAAGAAAGTTTGGAAGTTTTACATAGTGTAGTGATTGGCCCAAATTAGTGACAATACGTGGGATTTCCACTTCTATTCTGTTTTCTGGTGGCTCTTCAGGTTTTGGCTCATCTTCATCCCCGTCATCAATCACACCTTGCTGGAAAGAAAAAGAAACATTCAACAAAAACAAAAACAAACAAAGATTTTTTAAAATTATAACGCCAGAAGGTGCTGAATTTTTTTACTTGTACATACAAAAGTTGCAGATTGAAAAAAATAGAAATATACATCTTTTAAGAAGAAAACCATGCAGCAAACTTGTCATTCATAAACTTTCACACAACATGATTTTGTTAAAAAGGAATTCTTTTTTTGTTTCAAGTTTGCAAGAAGCTAGGTTGTTTGGCCACTAGGATTAACTGAGACAGTAACCATTTGTCACTTTGCATCATGGTTTTCTATATTATAACCTACCCTTATACTGTTTCCATTTGTTACTTTTCTACCAGAAGTGGCATTGAATTTAAATCAAAGGAAAATTCACTGTTCCCGCTATTTTATTAGACATAATATTCACCAAAGTCACTATGTCCACGTGGGGTGTGTGCTATTTATAGATGTTGAATATGGATCAGGGCTGACATGGTATCCACAGAGTGACACCCTGTTTTCCATCATATACTGAGTACATACATGTATTTCAATATGCTCCCAAAGAGCTGATATTCTTTTGTATTACCAAACATATTTCTTGAGATATCTAAAAAAAATTACTCAGAAAGACAAGCTTGTTCCCAAAACTTAAGATTAGGAAAAAACAGTTTATAATGAAGATGCTTGTCTTTAAAAGAAATATATGGCAACAGTTCCTTATTAATTTAATGATCTTAAAGAATATCTTCTTAATTACTTTGGTCATAATAGATTTGACTTATAAACGTACACTCTATCCTTTGTATTCACAGTGACTTGTATGTATTCGTTGAAAACATCACCATAACCATCTAAATTGAAAAGATATTCTTGAGCTGGGCCTTACCTCCCTTGGATGTCCCCATTATAACTGGTGTAACAGGGATTTCACTTTGGTCGCCTGATCACAGCTATACAGTTGATGCCTATTTATACAGCATATATACAAAACTTCTGCTTAATAGTAGCTTTCTCTCAGAAGCAGAGTTGATTCTACATGTAAAATGCTTTACCAAGCACCTTCACTTAACTTCAACTTTGCTTAATCATAACAAAAATCACTGGACAATCTTTGATCTTCTTTAATAGGATTCCACTGTACATACATTCATCCTTTTGAAAATTTCCAACAAGAAGCTTGGATCCCTTTTTCAATATATATGATGACATGGTTGAATAAAATCCTTGCTGATGGTTTAAAACTATAATACTCACCCGCTTGACTTCTCCATCTTCATCTCCATCTCCCATCCTCCGTACTTCTCTTTCCTCTCCACCTGCGTCATCATCAGAACTGATATCACCAGCATCGCCAAACAACTCCATAGCATTCAGATCGGTCAAATCCATTTCGGCTGCGACACAATGAAATATGGGATTAAAAAAAATAAATAAATAACAGACAAAAGCAAAGCTTATAAAAAAAAAAAACCGTGATGTAAGTGTTAACTGAGAGAAATGGGGGGTAAAATACAAAACAAAACAGAAAAAAAAACAAAACAAAAAGGAAGTCCCAAACAAAGAAATGCTAGTGTATGAAAATATAGCAAAAGTAACATAAAAATAGGAATAAAGTAAAAAAAAATGCAAGCATAATAAACTGAGCAGCATAAAAAACTCACTATTTGACAACACTATAATTTTTTTCAACTTTTGTATAATAAGCAGTATGTTGTTTTTAAATTGCGCAATTTTTATACTGGGTAAAAGTATTCACATAATGATGCAAGTGTCTCATTCACATTGTCAAAGGCACTTTTAAGTACTTAACTCTGCATTGTTAAACTATATGCATATCCTAAGTGCCTTGTAAGTCTTTTAGAATCTTTTAAACAAACAGTTTTGATTTACAAGCGGTAATAACATGCAATTGATCTTTAGTAATTGTATGAAGCATGTGATAACTTGTGTCATATAATACATATGCCTTTCATTAAATCTAATACTGCATTTATTTCTGTTCAATTATTACAATTCCATGAGTAAATCTTAATTTTTGTAATTTTTGAAGTCATTTCTTAATCTCTTGATAGTTATACAGAGAAATCTGCCTAGTTGAGATTTTCAAAATTAGTTGTGAATGGAAAATCTATACATTGCATAATGATCACATTACATCCTGGTGAGCTTTACTTAAAATGTGCTATAAGATTTGACAAGTTAATGTAGATATGAACAATGAATATTATTTTCTGCGGGTAGAACACAAAGAGTTGCAAATACAAAACACACACACACACACACACACACACATACCTTCCCACCAAAAAAAACCCAACAAAATCCAAAACAAAAACAAAAAGAAGCAAACAAAAAAAAAAACTCAACAAGAAACAACAAAGTTTGAATAATTCTGTAACCCACTTGATTCAACAACATGTCATAACAAAGGATAAGATGATCCATCCACTAATGATAGTATGATGTGACCTAGATCTATGTCTCTGCTGCATTGAAACATTGAGTTCATTTTTTCCCTTATTCATTGGTATATTACATGTATTATTAAGACCCCATTCTCTGTGAAAAAAAAACCCAACAATAAACAAACCAGCCAAAGGTCACCCACCTCTTCCTCCAAACTATGGGCTATTGTGGGTCAAGTTGTGGTTCTAATAATGCTACACTAATGCATGTGTATTCCGTTGAAAGCACAGACCAGAATAAATACAATAAAAACAAATTAGATTTATGGAGCTTGTTACACTTTCGCAGTATGCATATATTTATATAAGCCATTATCACATGTAATAATGTAAAGCGCGTGGAGCTTTATTTTAAGGGATTGTGCTCTAAATATGTATTATTCATTATTATTATTATTATTATTATTATTATTATTATTATTATTATTATTATCCACCATCACTGTCCCTATTCCAAGTCTGATCATCACTCTTCAATATAGATTAAAGTGAGGCTTAATATCCTAATCCTAGTGATTGAAGTCCACACCCTCTCTAACCTATCTGTCAGTCAGTATGTGCTGTTCAATCCCCAATATCAGAGTTGCTACATTTCATTAAGTCCAGTATGACCTATAGCTTTCCCATCACTCAGCAAATTTTTGCTGCACAATCCCCAATGCCATAGTTGTTGCTATAGTTCATAAGTATGACTTGTGACAGGCAATACCTTCTTGCAGCAAGGCATCTCTTTCAGCCTGATCAATTTCATCTAGTCCATCATCCTTGTCGACATCATCGTCATCATCATCACTCCCAACTTGACGATGTGATTTTTTCTTTCTAGGGACGTCACTGTCTGAATCTGAGCCAGAATCTGAACCAGATCTTGATCGCTTCCTGCGTCTGCCAACTAAAGAAAAACAAAAGATTTCTATGATATAATAATTACACCCTAGTTCAGATCTAATGTCATATTGATAGTAATAATGGCAAAACCACACACACACACAAACAAAATTAAAACAAAAAATAATTTAGATAAAAAAAAGAAAACCAAAATAAAACAAATCAATAGCAAAACAAAACTAAAATAATACAAACAAACAAAAAAAACCCAACAAAAAACCACCACCAACAACAACAAAAACACCAAAAAACCCAAAAAAACAACAAAAAACGACAACAAAAAACACTCATAAAAACACTTTAAAATTGAGAATGAATAATATCCATAAAGGGTCAATGATACTGAAGAAGCTGACACAAATAAAAAGGATATCTTTTTAAACAAAACTTTATAAACATTCAAATAAAATCTACAGTATTTTATTACACTTTATATCAGCTTTGGTACCAAATGACAATTTCTTAAAAAGTATACCTTTCTTTATATATACAAATTATAATACTACTTAGTGGTAATCCACTGAGTTTATTTCAAAATGTTCAATTGATCTAAAAAATCAGTAGCAAAGATAATTTGTCTCACATCTAATTTTTTAAATACACTGCTTAGAGAAAAGGGTCTGTAACTCCAATGTCCAACATGGCGCCACAAAATTACAGCTGAAAATTGTTACTTATATTTTAATTTTTAAGTTTAATCCTGGTGTTTTCAAGTTGCAGAGTCATCAACAGAGTGCCTAACTACCTCTAACCCCCTAACCTCTAAATCAGCCATGGAATTTGTGTTCCAGCCAGCAGAAATATGCATGGATGCGAGAGGTAAAATACCCCCACCCACCCCCCTCTCCCATGACTGCCAGGTAACAGGGCTAATAACATTAATGTTATATTTTTACTTTGGAGTTTCAATTTATCATATATCACCACAAAATGAAGTCTCTGGAAATTTTAAAGTTTAAGTCCTACCAATTTTATTAAATTAAAAAAAAAAAAAAAAGCATAGCAAACCTCCTGTGATATGATTTAAAAGAAAAAAATTACCTGGAGAAGAGTCTTCGCTTCCAGCCCTTGAACTTGCTCTGCTGCCTAGTGAACAAAATATGGCAGATGAATATATGATTAAAAATATATTTAAAAAGAACAAGTCATGTAAAGAGTATAAATCCTGAAAGAATAGAAATGACAATAGCAACAACAACAATAAATAATAATAATAATAATAATAATAATAATAATAATAATAAAAACAATAATAACAATAATAATAAAAAGAAGAAGAAGAAGAAGAAGAAGAAGAAGAAGAAGAAGAAGAAGAAGAAGAAGAAGAAGAAGAA
>JBBPCV010629627.1:0-11286 GCA_037974505.1 Plocamopherus tilesii
AGGAAAAAAAAAAAAAAACAAAAAAAAAAAAAAAAAAAAAAAAAAGAAGAGAAAAAAAAAAAAACAACCCCCCCCCCCAAAAAAAAAACAAAACAAAACAAAAAAAAACCCAACAACAACAACAACCAACAAGAACAAAACCAAACAAAACAAAACAAAAAACAAAACAAAACAAAACAAAAAACACAACAAAAACAAAAACAAACAAGCAAAAAAAAAAAAAAGAAACAAAGAAAGAAAAAAAAAAAAAAAAAAAAAAAAAAAAAAAAAAAATCATTGATTTCTCTTATAAGTCTTGAATCAGTAGAATGTCTTCACTGTCTGACATTTTTTAAATGTGACTAAAACAGACAGACTGTTAGGGACAACCTTTCGACAAAATCCAAAATGGTGACAGAGGGGATGCGTTACCAACCAACCCAACAGACTAGCCACATCAGAAAGAATTTTCCGATTCTTCAATCAGCAATACGGAGAGTGTTAAATCCATGTCTCTCTGACAGTTTTTACAAATCATTTTCCTCTTACTTTCTTGTTCGATTTCTGAAACATTGAGCTCTTCACTGTAATTTAATCTTTGAAAGAGGGACTCAAAAATTCAAAAGAATATGTGAGCACTGGTTTCTTGGTAGAAACTTGCTGATATCCATCCTAGTCTGGCACCCCGGCAGATGAAAACAAGGTTCCTGTTCGGGCCTAAATGGGGGGTACTGGGGTGACCGGGCTGCTGTCAAACTCTCACAGAGGGCTGGGTCTCTCTGCACTGGGTCGGCAGTACTCATGCTGTTGAAAAAAAAACCGGGACATATAAATAGCACATAAATACTCATGTGTATACATATCAATACATAACAATCAATAGATATCTACCTATCCAGGAAAGCAGTGCAGTCTATTTACACAGTAACACTCTACACATAACAAGCCTACATAGCATTTCATTAAGTTAGATCTAGTTCAGTATGAATGGGATATTGAAGTAATAGACACACGATAGATTTAGATAGAAATAGATATCTAAATCTAAAAGACAAGTAGCAGATCTAATCCAAATAATTGATTTCATGACAATATAGTTTATATAGTCATCTAGATCTAGAGTCGAACTCTACATTTCAGTAAAGAGACACATAACAACACTACACACCTTGGCTGGGTTGAAGGAGAGGTCTCACTCAACAATTCTTCCTCCTCACTGGACATTTCGTCAATTTCTGGTACTCATTCTTCTTCGTCACTGTCATCCATGGATTGAAGATACTCATTGAGATCTTTATCTAAAATATTGTTCATTTTGAACAGATATATTTTGGGTTGAAGCTGGACTGTTGCCAAAGCAAATCGAAAAGAATCAAAAATGGCGGATGGAAGGGTAAACAATGCTGCGACACAAATGATCTATTTATAAATACTGTTATTTTAATTTTTTTAGCACTTTTTTCCAAGAAAATGGCTTTATGGGGATGAATTATCCCATTTTTTCATAAAAGCATAAATAAACGATGAAATAATGAAAAAATAGACTTAGACTGGGCTGCAGAAAAGGGGGGCATGGCATCGATCACCGGTGACCGAAAAGCCTTTGATGGAACTGCTGAGAGTTAAAACTTTTTAATACAGAGTTAGCAATGAAATGTAGTCAAACAAGAGCCATGTATCATGAGATCAAAAACTTGATGAAAACTGGCTCTGTGCTGTGAGAGTAGCTGGGAATTTATCTGAAGAATTTGAAAAAGACAGGGTTGTGTACTAAGCCCTCTTAGAATAGAACTTTATCCCTCACTGAAGGAAACAGAAAATGTCAGGATAGAGAAGGCTGGAGAAATATCATTTCTTGAACTTAAACGCCGTATACCAAATGGTAAAATGGATATCGACAAAGAAAAAAAGAAATAAAGTCTTCCAAACCAAGGGTATCCGCAATCAAAGGTAAGAATAGACAAAAATGTACAGATCCAACGGATATACGGATATATCAAGAAGATGGGCAGATTATTGCAGAGAAATGTTTGACAGTTCAGTTCAGGGAGAACATTAGCACCGATGTAACCTAATGGCAAAGAAAAACCACTTTTCAGAAATGAAATAGAATGGGCTATCAAACAACTCCCGGATTGGAAGTCAGCTGAAAATGATGAGATAAGTGAATAAATGATAAAAGCAAACAGTGATGAAGTTGTCATGATTTATCACACTCTTGTATACAAAGCAATTGAAAATGGACCTAGGAATAAGGTATCCGATAAACACTTCAAAAAGCACAGAATAAAAGATGCAACGAAACACCAATTTCTCAGAAGCATGATGGAGACTATTTAGCCATATTTTGAGGCTTGCTTAACTCTCTCGGGTTCATGCATTTTCGGGTCATTCGTACGAAACTCAAGGTGTCACACTTTCAATATCGAACATTACAATGAAAAAATATGTAATATAGACATATTTGATATGGATATTTTTGTTTTTGAATGGTCTTTCCCATAGACTAAGTAAAGTTTTAAGATAATCTTTGTGAAAGGTCACATGACCCAAATAGTGATTCTATTTTTAGAAACGTTTTACAACATTTTTCCACTTTTCCACAAACAGTAAGAAGGAAAAAAAAATCTTTGAAGGAAATTGACAAAGTTTTATTGCTAATTCCAAACTTTGCACATCTGTGCAACATCATGCAAAATTTCAGTGAAAATGGAGTGTAAATAAAAAAATTAGAGAAGATTTATGATACCCACATAAAAAGCGAAATAATTCCACAAATGATCAGAAATGTCAAAAACTTGACAATATAAAGGACAAAATACATGCTGGTCCACCCAAGAAAGTTAACAACACTTACAAATGATATGTAAATGTCAATTACAATTAGAACTGAGATTTATAATTGAATGGAAATTGTGTTTTCCTTGTATGTTTGCATAATTATGCAATATTATATAACGTAAAAATATAAAGAAAATAGTGGAAGAGGAAAAGTTCAAAAAGAAAGATACAAACACTTCATTCAAATCAATTACATTATTTGAGTTTGAGGATGATCTAGAAGAAGACAATTCCTAGTTTGACTAAAACAAAAGTGTTTGTCACACTTTAGACATTTCACACTACTCTTTCGTTCAACCCTCTCAAGACGGTAACATCGGAAACAATTTCTACGTCTTTTACAAGGCGATGGTACCACAACATGCTCACCTACAGACAAGGATTTTTTTTCATACAAAGGAACAGACATGTTTTCTGGTATATGAGCTAATTCTTTTATCAATTCTAATGTAAATTCAAATTGGGAATAGCGAGAAGGTCTGAATAATTCTAATCTATTTGCGTTTTTAGGTAAACGCCTAAATTCCTGAAACATGATAAAAGCATTGACCCTTGCAACATCTAACATATGGTACATCAAAGTTTTCCAAAATTTTGTTGTTCTTCTCAATACTTTATATTTAGAGATCATCTGATCAGATCTATCCACCCCACCCATAAATTTATTGTAGTCAGAAACAGCAAGAGGTTGATTTACATCAGCTCGTCTAAAATTTCCATTTTCTTTTGACCTTCTTCGACATGAAACTTTCTTGGTTATGTTTGCATGCATTGTGGTTATTATATTAACTAATTTATTGTCTTTCCATTGAATAAAACCCACATTCCCTTTTCTAGTGCACCTCATTGCCCCCCTTTCACTTGTTTTACAAAAATCCTTACTATCATTTTTCAATTCTGTTGGAAATCCCTTTCTGTTTGTCAAAATAGTTCCACAAGCGACAATACCATGCTTCAATAAATCTATAAAAAGCTGAACTGAAGTATAAAAGTTATCCATAAAAAGTCTATATCCTTGTCTAAAAAGTCCACTACATAATTCCATCACAACTGTATACCCTAGCCCCTGTCCCTGCCCATTCCTATCCCTCCGCCCCAAGTAAACATCAAAATTATAAGTATATCCCGTTACTGAGTCTGCCAATACCCAAAGCTTCATCCCCCATTTTGTTGGTTTATCCCTAATATACTGTCTAAAACTATACCTCCCCTTATTAGCTACCATCCTTTCATCTACACTAATGTTTTGATTTGGCTGCCAAAGTTTCATGCATTTTCTCCTAATATAGTCTAACAACAATCTGACTTTTGTAACCTTATCAGTCTTATCCTCTTTTTCATGATCAGTGACTTTTAAAAAAGACTGAATTTGTTTGTATCTAAACTTGCTCATGAACGCCCTCCCCCATAAACCATGAAATAAAGTTTGGGTGGACCAGTACAATTCTATGCGAGGCGCTTGAACAAGACTCATGTACATGAGTAGAGCAAAAAAAGTGAAAAGCTCGTCAACATCTAAATCTGTCCAAGTCCTCGCCATAGATGGCTTGCTGTCCCCCTTTGCCTGTGCGTACTTGTTCGTATGATCGCACATCATCCCCATCACCGTCGTCGTAAAGAATAATTTGAAGAAGGCACCTGTAAAAGAAAAAAAGAAGTGTCCGACACGCATAAAACATCATATTATAATATACCATAAACGTGTTGTTGCAATGATAAAACATCTCATGCCAATTTATAATTTATATGATATAATGACTGTTTTTTATCAAGCATAATATGGCACAATGTTGGTCTTTATTCCAAGAAACAAGTGAGGAATAAGATAAAAAACAAAGACTACAAGACAACAGCGTCTTGCGAAAAATCATGTCTAGATTTGTTATTCAAGGAGTGTTTGTAACGACGAGGAAACCAAACAGCATTTCATGTAGAGATCCATAAAAACACAGTGGTTGTAGGTGTAGCTACAAAGGCTGAAGATAATAAACCTTAGGCAGCTAATCTGTGCTGTTTCAACAAAGTTCAAATGACACTGGTAAAAGAGAGAAAATGACATAAGCTTAGGTTAGTGTCCGAGATACTCATTATATATATAAATATGCAAGTGATCTCTCAGTCATCTATTTACCTGGTGTCAAGTATTCTTCCCCATCTCCCCTAGTCCTGTCTTCAGGCAGAAGTAAGCCAGGGGGGTTGGCAGGGCAGAAGGGAGGAAGTCTGTCCACCGGTCCCTTGTCTTCACTGCCATACGACATGAGATTCAGCAGCTGGCCAGTTGTATTCGTCGAAACTTGTGCTAAAGGAGTACTGAAATATGAATGATAAGGCATAGTTACCAACACATCATGCTTTTGTAGTGTATGATAGTATCTTGAAACTTCCATACATATATAATAATTATACTTATTTATATCTACAATGAGGACAAATAAATGTAAAAAGTAACTTATAGCTTGAGTATATGAAATATGAATAGTATAATAATTATATTGTTATATATATATATATATATAACAAAGAGCCTTATAATATACATACACATGTGTTATGATGACAATTGACATTCTTAGTTTCCATTGGTATTAATGTGGTATTCATCAAAAACCAAAAATAACAGTTCTAGATGCAAATCTAAGAGGCCTACCGCTGCAGAGCTAAACCAAATAGCCAGCTGGGCAATGCCCACTTTTTGCCACTACACACGCTGCTTTGCGAGGTGTTAGACCTAGATCTAAATCAAGCCCCCAAAGTTCCCCAATTGATTGGAACCATCAATAATGTTTTGAAACATCACTAAATGGTGTAATAACTGCCAGATCTACGAAATTATGTGATAAAAAGGCATCCCAATAGTAAATTACTATACCGCATTATACCGGCAAAGGGGCTTACCGTTGTGAGCGATTGGTGGGTCCGTCATCAGGCCGAATATTTTCGTCCTCGATGTCTGAAGCATCTGAATCGGATATTATTCCTTCAGATGATTCACTCTGGGAGTCATCTAAGTCGGAATCCCACTCAGGATCATCCATTTTCGGGTCTAATCTAGTTATTTTCTCTATCGAGTCGAGCTCCGTTAGTGCCGAAGAAAAGGCGACGAAAACAAGATGGCGGCGCTAATCACGCTATGAAGTGTCACTTCACAACGGGATTTTTTAACCGTTTCAAATGATAAATTATCATAATTTTTACTGATTTAGAGAAACTTTTTCATATTTTAGCCGAATTTAGACCCAAATAGTGTTCAAAACAAAAAATATGGCCTAAATATGGCAGCTAAGTAGGCACTCTGCCCATCGACCGAATTCGGTCGATTTCCAGTCAAGTGAACTCGAGAGCGTTAATGTGACGTCAGTATTGTTTTGATTTTAGGGGGCGTTACCGTGTTGTTTAATGCTGTTTATAAAGCGTTCGGATTATCCTTATGCAGTGAAATTGATGGAGAAGACTACTGCTACACCTAGGATGAATAAACTATATTTGTCAGCCTTTTTATTCTTTTTGCTTTGCTTTCTTACTTTTAAGTTTGTTTTGACCCCTCAGAATTACCCCATGTTGTTGTTATTAATTATTGTGCTGCTTTGCGATTGTTTTACTTTTACCCTATTCTCATCCCAACTAACATACATTTATTTTAAAGCAATGAGTGCGTAATACTGCAGTTGGCCATTCATGAATAACAGACATCAAATATTTAGAAGTATATTATTCATGCATGTTCACCCCTAAGCCACGATGAGGCCCAGTATTTCGTTAGGGGGCGCGTGTCCTTATATAAGGACGTTGTTGTTATTCGCGCTGGTCGTAGTACTGATCGGATCGTCTGGCCTTACTCTGCTGCTGCATTTTCCTGACCTTCCTCCAACCTCCTCAGGGCACGTTTGTAGTCTTTCTGTGAGTGGTATAATGCGAAACAAGGATCGACGCAAAGGCCAACATCACATGACTTGCACTCAAACGTAGACTCTTTCCTCCGTCGACCATCATTTTGAGTCTTGTGTTTGCCTGTGGTGGTGCTGCAAACGACGCACAATCTTGTGGCCGATCTCACTTTCTTCAATGGGGGAGATGTCACACTGTCGTCATCGGCCGATCTTTTGAGCTGCCTCATTATTTTGGTGGGGCAATGTTTTTCCTCGAGACGTCTCCCATCATCCTCTGCATTTGCTGGTTTCAGGGATCATCGGTTTCCAGAGTTTGCTGGGTGCCACGGGTTGTATTTTACCAAAGCTTTAGCAAGCTCTCGAAGAAAAAGCTGGTGTGTCATGGGCGGTTGACGCTGGTTTTGTTTAACTGCCTTGTAAAGAAGGAAGGCATTCAGTTCTGCCAGCATGAATAGATGAAAAAACACCTTCCACCACTTGAGTGTTTTTCGTTTGAATGAATGATACTGGATCATTTGGTCAGATCTGTCTACCGCGCCCATGTACTTGTTGTAGTCCATGATCGCCTCATGTTTTGTGATGATTTCTTGGTTGGTGCGGTCCCATCTCCCAGTGTCAGATTTGGAATCTGTGTGAACCGATGTGAGGACATTCACCTGTCTGTCCATAAACTTGATATGATTCATCACACCGTTGTTCATAACTATTTCATCGCCTTTCTTCTTCACCGTCCTCTTCTTTTTCATATCGGCAGCCAGTCCTTTCCTATTTAACCGCACAGTTCCACAACCTGTGGTCTTATGGAGTGCCAGGTCATTCAGTAGAACGGATGAGGTATAGTAGTTATCGATGAATAGTCTGTGTCCATAACCCAGATAAGGCGAGAGCAGCCTCATACACACGTCGTAGGTCGCTCCTTTGGGTGATGCCTCAGTTTTGCCACAGTAGATTTCAAATTTACAGCAGTAAGCATTGGAGGAATCACACAGCTGGAAAATTTTTACTCCAAACTTGTCCGGTTTATCTGGGTTATAGACACGGAAACTCAAATTCCCTCTCCAGGCAACCATGGCCTCGTCAATCGCAACATTGATCGACGGGTACCAGTTGAGTTGGAAGGTTTCCTGGATAGACTTGACGAAGGGGGCGATCTTGAAAAGAGGGCTGTGTCCTGGCTGTCCTCGGGGGATGAAATTAGCGTTGTCATTGAGGTGGAGGAAGGTCAGTATGTTGAGGAATCGATCCCTCACCATATTGTCTGAAAAAAACTTGAGGTCGTACATCTCGTCCTTGGACCAGTACTCCAGCAAGTCTCCGATCTGTATAAGGCCCATGGCGGTTATAAGGCCGAAAAAGGCCCACAGCTCACCGGCGCAGATGTCCTTCCACGATTTGAAGCGACTGTTCAAGAAAAGGGTGGCGGTTGATAAAAATGTGCAGCATATCTGTTTGTTTCCAAACAGATTTCCTCCATCATGGCAGGGGTGACGATTTTAAAAAAAAAAAATCAACTGGTGTTGCGTCGACGGGGAAGTCACATAGAGGGCCTGGCTGCTTAGCCCTCTAGTGCCCACATGTAGAAATACAGGCAGGAAAATTATGCCAATACACATATCACCCACAAATGTGTCAAGAAAAGCAAAAATAAGCGTTTTTGAAAAATTTAATAAAATCTTCACAGTAAAAAAAAATGGTCCAAATTTGGACCATTGGGCTTTCAAACTTGTCTGCCAAATATGGACCAGTGGGCAGCCATACACCAAGAATTATCTAGTTTTTGAGGCAACGAAATTTCTAAAATACATAAACAACACTACAACTTTGTCTCTTTCTGAACAGATTAAAACTGTGAAAACTGTCTGGAGATTGTTATTTTGTGTGATACAAAAGAAAACAGTTTCTATCCTTATTCAAACACAGGTGGACATTGCATTTGAGACAACGGACTTGAGAACGAAATGTGCAGTTTGCACTCTTGCAACGTTGTCTGTCGCAATATTCAGGAAAATGGCCGACACAATCAAGACGAGTATCAACAGTTGGTCGTGGAACGAGAGGAAGACGACGAGATTGAGTCAGTGTTGGTGATTCTAGCTGCTCTAATGATGGCCGGCCTGGCACTTTCCCCACATTTACCAGTGATGATGCCAATTTCAGTTGAAAATCACTCAGTTGTTCAGCCGTCTCGCCCATCAATTTGCAATGGCGACGATAGAGCAGCCATGAATTGACGACCATCATATTCAGAGAATGGTAGAATATGTACATGTACCATCTCCTCGTCTTTATTTTTGCTTTGTAGAGAGATGTGAGGCCGTCAAGGAGGTCTACGCCACCCATGTTTTTGTTGTATAGGTCCACTACGGCAGGACATGGGACTTCAATGTTATTTCTGTTTGTTTTGTCATATCTAGTCACAGTTGTCGTTGGTGTTTCCCCGATGAAAGACGAGACTAGATCTACCTTGCGGTTGTCCATCCATCGGACGGCAATGCAGTTTGAGTTGATTTCAACCAGACTATGCATTGACCCCCGTCCTTGAGTCTTCAACTCCTTCTCCGATTTCAGTTGGCAACCTTTCAGTCTGTTTTCTCGCACAGTTCCTATGTACCATATGCCACGCTTCTGAAGCTCGTTGACAAGAGCAAGGCTAGAAAAAAGGTTATCTGCATAAACGATAAAGTTTTTGTTGTCTTCTAAATGCTTTGTCATGTCAAGCACCACTTCGCCGCTCAGGCCTACTGCTGATTTCTCTCGTTTCTGTGACGATCCTTGATACACCTCGAAGTCATGCAGTATGCCGTCACTGCCAGCCCTGGCCCATAGTTTGAAGCCCCACCTGTGTGGTTTAGATTTGATGTACTGCTTCAATGATGATCTGCCTTTGAAGGCAACCATCACCTCATCCACACTTTGATGTTGACCAGGTATTATATTTCGAAGATTTTCCTGCAATGCTTTTATCCATTTGCGAACCTTCCAAAGTCTGTCTTTTGCTTTTGCTTCATCTGTGATTTCTTTATCATCATTGTCACAAAAGTGTAGATGGCGTGCCAGAAGTTCAAACCTGTTTCTATTCATATTATCCGCAATGGGTGGATACCGAGTATTCGTCGCCCAGTAGCTTCGAACAGAGTGTCCTTTCATCAGACCCATTTTCAAGTACAATCCAATGAAAATTTCAATTTCTTTCCTAGAAGTTTTTAGTTCTATACCACTTTTCTTCATTGCGTATTCATTGGTGAATTTTTTAACATCTTTTAACATGCCATCAGTCACAAAGTCTTTGAAAAACTGATACGGAGTTTTTAGTGTCTCTGGTTCTTCCTCTATAAGTCCTTTGAATGGTGTTTGAACATTCGTAAAGGGCATGTCTTCCCAGCAGGGTTCTGAAAAAAATCTAAGGATTTCGTTGTCGATTTCCTCTGCCATTTCTCCTCTACTTTTATGAATTTTCTCCCTTAGCAACGAAAGAGGAATATCATCATCCTCGTCACCACTTTCATCCTTTCGAAAACTAGGTCCAGCTTTATCAGCTCTTTTCTTTCGTTTTGGCTGAGGAACTTCATCATCACTTTCGTCTTCAGGGGTCGGCTGATACTCATCTCCCGAGGACAAGTAATCACTATCGTCTAGTCCAATGCTGTCCAAAATGTTTTCAACATCAGAATCGTAATCCATCTGAGGAATAGATAAAAGATGGGATACCTATTTAGTGTCATAAAAAGAACGAAACCTTGATTTCATATTTCCCTGTAAGAAAGAAGAAGCACCATCAAACTTAATTAAGCGCATTAATATAATGCCTATAAAGGTTACAACCACTCTATCATATTCTTATTAGAACATTTCAAAAATATAACTAAATATCCCCTCTTCTTTATGGCACTATCAACTTGTGCAAAGAGTAGTATTTTTCCACTAATGCCCGGTGGTTCATATTTGGACCAACGACAAGCTTACCTTGCCCAATGGTCCATATTTAGACCACTCAATTTTCATACCTGTTTTATTCAGCAGTATATTTTCCTTTTGAGTCATAACCAATTTCAATGAAAAATATAATCATTCTGAACGATTTGGTACCGAAATAAAAAAAATTACAACTTACCTTTCTTTGATGACAAGGGATTGAACAAGGTGATTCAAAGGGTGCTTTGATGCCACTCATGGGTCGATGTAAACAGGAAGTTGCTGTATATTGTAATACGAACTCTTTTAGTTGAAAAACAGTTCAGGCGGCAGATGATAGGGGAAACTACTGTGAGAAATAGAGACAACTAAAAAAAACATATATTTGTTTCCCTTTAGGGGCTGTTGAAAACCCCTTACCAAATATGGACCAGTGGGCACTAGAGGGTTAGGTGGCAAAAAAGGTGGCAGTTGAGGTGTAACTGCACCACCTTTCCAAATAACGGTAGTGTTCGCCGCTGTTGCTCCCAACCCGTCATCATCTCCATCTAACATGCTAGTCCCAGCAAGCTCCAACTCCTCCTCAACTGCTACAGACTTGCCTACTGTTACGGATAATCCGTAACTGTTACGAAAAAGTACCATCGGTTACGGAGTTACGGATAGC
>JBBPCV010630738.1:0-11280 GCA_037974505.1 Plocamopherus tilesii
CTACAGAAATAATACTTTGGTTTTGAATTCTATGATGAACTTTTGGTTGCTCTGTGGGATTTCATTTTGAAACATGAAAAATTTTAAAGAGTTAGATTACAAAGAGGCCTCAGTCAATGGAAATCAGATGTTGTAAGCCATAGGTTGCAACAAAATGAAAAATCCAATAATATTTGCAATATATGTATATATATATATTATCCCCATTCATGTATAAGTTTTGAATGATCGATGATGCGTGTGTGAAGATGTTTGAGCGAGTGTGCTTCCTTTCCAATTTGCTGATTACAAAAAACAAAATTTGAAGAAAAACAAACAGAACAACAACAACAAAAAAACCCAAACAAACCCAAAAATCGTAGTGGCTCCATTTTTGTCAGTCTCTTTATAATTTTATTTAATTTTGACTCTGTAAATAGATATCTGGGGAATTTTAGGATTTCTTAAGATTTTTTTTTCTAACTCTGTATGCACGATAGGCGGTCTACT
Source organism: Plocamopherus tilesii (assembly GCA_037974505.1). Lineage (NCBI taxonomy): Eukaryota > Metazoa > Mollusca > Gastropoda > Nudibranchia > Polyceridae > Plocamopherus > Plocamopherus tilesii. The sequence continues at coordinate 490 of JBBPCV010630738.1, forward strand.
TCTTTTCTTGTCGGGGATGTTAGAAGATGTAGAATAGCAGCAACAGCTAGATTTAGAAGCATTAACCATGTGTGCCTTTTTTCCCTTTTTTTTTTTCCCTTCTTTCCCCCATCCTCTTTTGTTTATTCACAAAATGAAAGTTTACTGTTCAAGTCTATAATTAAATGCCGTGGACGTTTCTTTTAGAAAGAACATCAGAGCCCATGTCAAACTTACTTTTTTAAGGAGATTAAATTTCATTAAGTCATATTGTTGTTTTCTTTGTCAACTGCTACACGGATACAGTACTGTCGGCCTGAGAATTCAAAGTATAGGAACCCAGTCCACATAAGAGTAATAAGACCCTGATATTTCAGTACAAAAGAAATTTTCCTTTTAGGAATTGACTTGCACATTGCATGAAGGTCCCTAGAAACATCATGGCCTGTTGTGAGGTCTTGTTATTTGAAGCTGTCGATTGCAGTTTTAGTTTTAGCATCACTTCATTCATCAACCTGGCAAATCGACTTTGAATGTTCAGGCCGGATGGAGACAGTTATCGTGATTCCAATGAAACTTATATATCAACTTGGACAGGATGAAATTGAATATGTACTTTATCAAAGCAAATTGTAACAGTCAATAGTAATCACTTGAACTTAAACATCTGCTCACTTTGTCTAAAATACAGTTTTCACCGCTGATCTCATTTGGCCGACACTATTGTAAATTTGTAATGTGGCAAAGTAAAAATTTTTTCTAATGAGTTTCCTGCTGTGAAGCGTAAGTGTGATTTTAAAAAAGTCGTTATACAGGGCAAAATAAAATTGTATGAAAACTTTGTCAAAGACATGTGTATTCTTTGTCATCATAAGGACATTTTGTTTTGAATGCTGTTGGCCTGAATTCAACTTGGTGATAAGGTTCAGTGATTGCTCTTTGTTTGCTGTCTGTTATTCCATGAAACTTGTTGGCAAGATGAAGGAATGCCATACACAACTGTTGACTCTTGATGAATGATGTTGTTTGGTTAATTTTTTTTGTTTGTTTTTTTTTTATTATTCATTTGTTTAATGTTGGGTTAATGCAATGTAAATATTTTTTTTATGTGGGTGGGTGACTAGATTTTTTGGAAAAAATGGATTGGAGGGGAAGGGGGCCGGGGATACTTTGGGCTTTATTATGTTTTGGGGGAGTTTGTTGTTGGAGTTTTTTGTTTGTTTCACTTTTTTTTTTTTTTTGTTTTTACTTGGGACTGCTAGTGCAAGGCATTCTCTCCTACAATAGGGTTTGCTCATTGTGTACACATACAAACACACACATACACACATTCATACAGATGTGTGAGTGTGTTTATGAACACCCTATTGTGGATGAGTTTCTATTCTTGCCTTTTTTCTGCTGAATATCCGCTGTGACTCAGTCATTTTGATTTAACTTTTTATGTTCATGTAATCATTTATTGTACACACACACAAAAAAAAGAACAACAAAAAAATTAAAAATTAAATAACTTTGCATAATGTTTTTATTTTTTGTTTTGTTTTGTTTTTTGTTTGTTAATTATTCTTGTGATTTATTTGATTTTGTAGAGTTATTATTTTTTTTTATTCCTTTGTTTTGTTTCGTTTTTTGGGGGCTTTTTTTTAGTGTTGTTTTTGTTTTGTTTTTCGCTTAAAGTATTTTTTCTCTTTTAAAAGAAGCAAACTGCTGTAGGATGGAGAAGAGACAATGCTTTATAAAACAGCTGTGATTTCATTCGAATGATGCTCATGTTTACTCTCTTACTCTTCCTGTCCACTCTTTCTGCCTCTTTCCTTTTTGCCATAAAACATTGACGCCATCTCATGACAGCTTTGTTGTGTCCCACCTTTTTACCCCGTCGCTTTTGCTCTTGCTTTTACACAGCTGGGAGGCAGCATGCTGGAATCTGAAAGAGAAATTTTACTGTCCAAAAAAAAAAAAAGGAAAAAAAATGACTGGTGGATGAGAGGAAAGGTTGTGGGGTAGGGTTGGGGGACATTTGTTATTGAGAATACTTTTATTAGGCCTTTCCAACTGAGCTATTTGTGCTTCAACTTCTATAAGCAATATAAAACAATTCTAGTTATTTGTTCAGCATTTTTTATATGTAATCCTTAAATCATTGATTTGAGACAAACTCTTAAATGTTTAGATGATCTTAGTCCAAGAAATCGTATTTTTGATGATGCCATTTTAAGCAGATGCAAATGTTGCAGATTTTTCCCAACTAGATTGATCAGGTAACTTGTTGTTTTCTTTTCAGCCTTGCCAAAATTATATGTTATAGTGTCTGTATCATTCATATAATTGTTTCAACATACTTTACATCTGCAATGGGTTTGTGTACCATAGACATAGTTGTTTTTTTTGCCTCTTCCCTTACCGGCATTAAGGCTGTTTATTAATCACCATTTCAACATTGTGCATAATGCCCTGTGTATGCTATATTTTTATCTTTTGAAAATTGTTAAAGACATGAAATTTCTTGTCCATTGCTGTTGAATATTCTTCTATGGTTAAACGTCTTCTGAAAAGGGTATAACGATGCTTGTTGGCACAAAGTATGTCGGCTATGCCCCTCACCATCTGCCAGGGTAAGGGCAAAAGTCAAAGTAGAACTAGTTAGAGAGTAGAAACTCCATACAGGCTTTGGGCTAGGATACCAATTCAAATGCTAATGCTAACCAGTGAGCATCTAATGATCATGTTGAAAAGATTAGCTGCTCTGAGACTTACTGAATATTTTTGTTTTGTTTTGATTTCCTTTGTATGCTGCTGCATTGTTTTTAAAACGTTGTCCTTTTGTAATTAGGGGGTACGATGGAGGTGGAAGGAAGGTGTAAGAGATAAAAGAAGCGATAGAGATTTTTTTTTTAATTGGCTGATACATGTATTCCAACATGAGGAGCTAGTGAATCCACTTCTCATGATTTGAAGAACCCAGAGCAGTCGATTTCTAAGGGGGATTACTAGGAATAAAATATGTCCAGATGTGGGAAGTACAGAGTGATTTCCCTTCAAGATTAGACCCGGTCTTGCCAAATACAGTAAGTTGCCGTTACATTAATTGAGTGTCACGCTGGAACGTTTCGGACGGACGGCAAAGAAATGGAACATTATGTCGTCTAAGTTGACAAACACCCGCCTCATCCAAAGAAGAAGAAACCAAAGTAAAACTACCACTAAAATGGCAAGCTTTTTATACAAATCACGAAAGGTCCCGTTTTGTAGGGTTTAAACGTGGAATCTCACAAAAAGTGGTATACTAAGAACAATGATTATAGCGCTCAAGAACGTATGCGAGGCGTTATCATGGACAGACCATATAACAACAAAAGGGACTAGAAAGTGATCCAAACTTCGGAATATCATTGAGACTATCACCACTTATCAATAATAAGACTTTTCACTTGGAGGATACCACGCGACAGAAGGAGAAAGACAAGAAGACAGAAACCTGGAGAGAAGATCTACACACAATAAAAACACTGTAACAATGTATGTGGATAAGGACAAATGGAAAGTGGCGGAGAAGACCTGTGTCCAACGACGGACTATTGGTGGCAGAGGAAGATGATGATGAATTTAAATCACTGGCAATGCATATTAATATTAAAATGCACACCAAAATCAAAGGCATTATAAAAAAATCATTGTTAAATACCATCCCACATAACTGATGAATCCAAGATGATAAGACAATTATGATTTCATTATTTTGATACAATGAATTAATAAATTAAGTGTACAGATCTTGTAATTACAAATCTTCCATTTTACCCTCTTTACAATAAAACAATACGGTGTTCAATAGAAGGGTAATTTTCTTTATGCATACCAGAATAAAGTTTGTTTGACTGATGATCAAACTAAATAATTATATAGTGATTTCCTTCATAATGCATGCTTTTATACTCGACATTGTTTCTTGTTGTCATTCGTTGCTACAAACTTCTGCAATTGTTATCATTTTATGCCACTTAAGATAATAAGAAAACTACATTGATATTTTGAGATTCCACATTTCAAAAGTGAATAATAATATAAAAGATGTAAGCATTTTAGAAGAGCTAGAGCATCCAACGTACGAATTTACTTTTTTGGATTTGACCCAAGTCATGAAAACACATTGCATGCACTTCATTCTCGTTTCATTCCCAATTTATTCCTCGTCTTGAAACGAGACACACTTTAGATATAATAATAATAATAATAATAATAATAATAATAATAATAATAATAATAATAATAATAATAATAATAATAATAATATCTCCCTCTCTCTCCCCACTCTCCGCTTCGTTCGGATTTAGCACTAAAGTGTCATTTCAGCTGCGACAAATCTTATGGCCACGATTTACAGTACAAGATTATGGTAGACGACTAAAGCCACAAATAAGACGAGAATGAGACTACAATCATGTATAAATGCCTCGTCTCATTCTCGTTTCTAGCACCGACAATTCGGAAAGATTGGGTCGAGAATGGAGATGTACGCATTGTGTTTGAACTCTACGATATTCAGCCACAGCGTGCCACTGCATAATGTAAACCCTTTCCACAAAGCTTCTTATCTAATCATTATCTAATTGCATGACTTGCAGACGCGTGAACCTAGTCATCTACCTAATTCAAAGCATTACAAAAGAAAACGATATGAATAGAAAGCAAGGTGACTTAACCGAAGCGGATAAAAAACGGAAATTCCTCAAAACGGAAATGCAACGCAAATCAGATCTTAGACGTCACGCCCTACGGTTTTTCAATCAACAACGGTTTTATTCGGAATTCCCGTTAAGAGACGGATAAACTTAAAATCTGATTAGGCACGGCAATTTCCATTTGGAAAAAGACATGGATCTATCTTGTCTTTACGCCCAGCTCCATTTGAACTCGAGAAATGATTCCACTATTAATGCTGCAACTTTTCTTGTTGAATGGGAACTGAAATAAAATGGGGTTGACTTTGGTACAAGAGACCAGTAGTGGTAGAGGCAAATGCCCTAATCTGGTAACTCCTTCGTAAAATCTGAAAAAATGTGGATTCTGTAACCATTCTGGCAACAATAATTTCACTAAATAGAAAGCTAAGACAGGTGGATACATCTTAAATGGCCCACTGCTAAAGAAGAAAAAAACCCATACTTTTTGGGTTTAATCTGTTGGCGTTACTGGTATTGAATCAATAGCACAAGTTCCTCAAAGTGCAAGATTATACTTTCTTTTTATAATTTCAAGATATGTTTAGATAACATTGTATAAATTTCTATTTTCCGTTTTGACGGTTCAGAGTTACCAAACAATACAATACTTTAGAAAATCCTCAATTACACTTTAGAAGTCGAACAACAAATGAAGGAAATGTCACTTACACACCCGGCATAATAATGTAATAAAAAACCTTTAAAAAAATCCAAAAACAAAAACAAAAGGCAACGAAGCAAATAATAAATGAAAAGAACGTTTATAAAGCAATGTTAAAAATAACAGTTGGATTCAATCAAACTTATTACATAAATTCAAATTAATTCTTTATGCACAAAGCGGATTTCACGTATAATCACCTTTGAATGTATTATCGTGATTATTCCTAATTTAACTAGTCAAATATATGTAACCAAATATAGAGGAATTGTCTCAATATATATGGGTGTTTGATATAGAATGTCGAAGGAAGTTGAACATAGAAAAATACCTCGTGGTGCATCAACTTACCGATTTATAGAAGGTCGGTCTCTGTAAATTCCTGATTACCAGCTCAATACCCAGCTCGATACCAAAGAGAGATGCACCTTCAGTTACTGGCAGGTGATTGTGTTTCTTATCCAATTCTACATTTCCAAAATTGCTTGCCCACTCCGTTAAATGTAGTCACTAAGACTAATACATTAGAGGTATATTTCTGTCGAAAATATACGGCTTTCCCAAGTGATTGCTGAGCTGTGAGGTCAATGCTCTACTTCCAGCGAAGACTCCTTGTGGCAAAGTAGCAGAAGTAATGAACCCCCAACCGCCCCGCGGACCGGTTCACCTGGCAATGTTTCGAAAGCTTCGAAAATCGTGTTCAAAAGTGGCATCCAAAAGGAGTGGCGATCATTTCCGTTTTCAATGGAAATAGTGACGTCTGCAAGAGGAATCTGAAAACAGTGCAAAACCAAGATAGTATCCCAAAGTTGAAACAACTGGATCTTGAAGAATGTCTCGCGAGACTGCCCACGTATGCTACACAGAGGATGTTACACGGGAAATGGTTGGTTCTCTCAAGATTGGTTCCCGTTTTGTCTTGTGCGCTCGCCTTCGGTGGCCGCCATTTTGTTTGTTCAACAAAGGGAGAGAATAGAAGATGTTTACCCCCCTTTCGTTTCCTTTGTCATCTTCGGCGCGACAGTGTTGAATCTGAGTTGACAAGGGTTATTTATAATCTTTCTTTTTTCTTTTTTTCATCTTGTTTACAAAACCTTAATCTGGACACTCTCCAGACTTTGGAGATTGGATTGCCGAGTTAGATCTGTACCTATCATTAATGTTAATCAGCATCGATGTTATCATCATTTGTTATCATTCTACATGGCTTCGTAAATATAATATGTATACATTTTTCTTCACTTCGGCCCATATATTATGCTTCGTTTGTTTGATTCTGGTGGTGCAGGTGAGCCTTTTTTCCCTCCGTTTCAATATTTCTGTAAAAGAATCGAGTAAATAAAGGAAATCGAGGCGATGGATGCGAGGGGGGGGGGGGGGAGGGTGGGGTGACGTCACTAACAATACTGCTACCCTTACATCGCATTGAATAGCGTTTGTTATTTTCATTCAATTTTTAAGATTTTTTTCGTTTTTCTCTTTTGAAAATCCTTGATATTAATCACCAATGCAAATAAAAAGATAGTAATAAAAATTGAAGAAAATTAAGCATACTCAGTTTTTTTTTTCCATTTCTCTCACATACATTTATGGATACAGGATAGATGGAGGAAGCGAAGGGGATATTTCTTTTTAGAAATTAAAAGCCGGCTTTTCACACGACAAACAATAAAGAAATAGATAATATATAAGATAATGCCAAATACAAACACCAAGAAAGATAACAAATTGAAAGTCAGCACCGTTCAATTAAAAGCATAAAGAAATAGAATGAAGAAAAAGAAAGGGGAGACTACTCGTCTTGTGAGCTTCGAAGGACGTCACACTGACCTTGATGCACATTATAAAATACATACAGCAATTTGGTTGGAGAAACACTAGGTTATGAATGCCGGGGTCTGTTCTTCGATCACGGCCTAGGGATGTCTGTGTCAATTCTGTCTCTTTGTGGACAGGCTGCCCTTGATGGAATTCGGTGTGATCAGTGTGACCTCGAGTACCCAAATCAAACAATGTTCAATTTGATTCATTGGCTGGCTGGATGACTGGGTTAGCAGGGCTCCGGGGAGTGGGGCACTCAGTTTTACTATCTGAGTAATCGCTAGCCAATCGCTTTCTTATTCACTAACCAAGCTTGATTTTGATTTTGATTTGCCTCTTGCGAGTGAAGTAAAAACAAAATTGTAAATCCCTCACTTACCAAGCTTGATTTTGGTTTTGATTTGCTTCTTGCGAGTCGAGCAAGTGACGAATTGTCACTCATTCTTTCATGAGCAGTTGGCGAAAGTATGCTAAAATGCTAAAATTAGGTACGTAGTTTTAGCCCAAGTATGTAGGAGAAATATAATTATCATTTGTACATTTTTGCGTGTTTGGTAGACTTCCACCCCATTGTGACTTTGGAGATCCTGAATCCTTCTTGGGCAATCCTCTAGATACTTATTTTGTTCAATCTCCGATGCTTTTAATCAAGTTAGAGGCTGTATAACATCTTATTTGATGTCAAATCGTACTTATAAAATTGATATTATATTTCATTATTGACGCTATTCAAGTAAAGCCAGCGATTTTCATTTGTATGTTTTGTTGTTTTATATTCCCAATCGTTTTTAATAATTTTGCTGAGCAAGGCTTTGGAAGATAAGGCCGACTTACATGTATTGTACTCTATTGATGAGTTATTTATAATATGTTTTTTTCAGTAAATAATTCTTGATTTTCAGAAAATGTACACATAATAACTATCAATGATTCAATAGCATAGTTGAAAAAAGGGGTTGTGCCTCCTTGTCTCCAAAGGCATAGATCTAATATCGGTGTAGTATTTGAAGGGTTTTACTGTAATTAACTAGGAGACATGGAGATGAAGAAGAGAGAGGGTGTGGGGAAGGGGGCTATTGTTTTGTTCTGATGGCTTTTGTTTTGTTTGCTGTGTTTTGGGTTTTAGTTTTTGTTACCTTGAGGTGTTTGCTCCTTCTGTTGCTTCTGTTTTGTTTTGTTGTTGTTTTTGTTGTTGTTGCAGTCTCGATATATTGTGTTTATTTCTTTGATTATTTTTATTTTGGTTCGTTGTTTTTCGTTTTGGAGGTTGTTTCTTGTTTTTGGCGGCATATATTATTGTTATGGTTTGCTTTCTTTGTTTCTTTGTTTGTTTGCTTGCTGTTGTTGTTGTTGTTGTTGTTGTTGTTGCTGCTACTTTGTTTTAGTTGTTCTATTTTGTTTACTTTAGCTTGCATTCCTTTTTGAGGGTATTTGTATCTGTTTGTTGTTGTTGTTGTATTTGTATGCTATTTTTTTATTTTCTTTTGTTCTTTGTTTTTAATCTTTTTTTGGTTTGGTTTGGTGGGGTTGGATGCGGGTAGGTGGATTAGAGCCACAGGGAGTGCATTGGGAGAAAGCCAAAGATCTCCAGACTCGAATCCGTTTGAGAGCATGGAGACTTTTGTCTTGAGCAGCCACGGCGTTTGTCTGGCCGCCCAGCTGACATAAGCCGCCCCATCCTGCCCGCCGCTAGGACAAACCCAACACTATGCCAACAAAAGAGCCAACCAGATGCAATCATGTCCGAAAACAGTGGCAGCTATTGTTTTGTGGGATGCTACGTCTGTCTTTTGTTCCTATTTTCCTTTGCTTGACCTTTTTTCTTCTCCTCCTTTTCCCATGTTAATTTTTTTTTTCAATTTTTTTTTACAAGATTTCGGTCTAGCAGCACCTAGTGACCCAGAACGAGTATTGATCTGTTTGAAAGAAATTTGGAGGCAAGGGGAGGGGATGAATAATATTAATATTAATACATCATTAGATATTATTATTTAGCGTAATTGTTCGATTTATATTTCTGATATTTGATCTAGGACTAAGATGAATTGTATTTTTTGTTCATCGTACGATGCATCATCATATCAGAAGTCAATGTACCCGTAAAAGTTTGCCTTCTCTCTCTTTTCTCCACCGACTTGGTTTTCCTTTGTCCAACGGCGATGGAAATGTCTATTAGTCTTTGCTTTGACTAGATCTTGACTTACCATTAATCTTCCTCTCGTTGTTATAATCGGTCCGTAAATGACAGTGAAAAAGTCCACTCCCGTTAAATTTCATTCAGCTTGCCACTGGTGTGTTGGCTGTTGATGGAAGTGAACCATGTATCATGTTCTTCTATGGGTAGTCTTACTTGGGCATATTCTTGACTACTCTCAGCACCATCGTTATGTGCACTGTCTAATTTTTTAAAGGTTTTACATTTAAGTCCATGATTATGGGCATTAAAATCATAATCCATCAGGGATCTAGCTCTCGATAGTAGTCAGAAGTGGAAACGACTTTTTTCGCAAAAGGCCCACTTTCTTTCCTCGATCTGATTGACTAGTTCAAGTTCAAACCAACAAGTCCGCGAAAGAGAACAATAAATACTCGTCAATGATTGTGCAAAAGGCACACTAACAAGTGCAATCATTCTGAGCGAAGGACAAGCACCGGTTGTTGACTGTCCGAATCTCGTGTCCAATGACTTGCAAACATGGGACATGGAACCTGTAAACGTTAGACATTGACGGCAATGGACGCAGTTCAAACTGTTGTTGACACAAACTTCACGTCATCATGAGTTTGAGTGAAGAGTTTAACTCAATCAAATTCAATGTCAGGGAGTAAAGCTGTAGTTAGCTCCCTTCTTTAAATATCAATACATTGAAAGTAATATTCCAATCCAAAAAATATTGTAAGCAGCAAAGTCACTGACTTGGGATTCACTTTTAGATTTAGATTTTTAACAGATTGAATGAATGTTAACAACATTTTAAGGAGACAAAAATACCCAACCTGAATTTGCTTAATGTAAGATTTATTGAGATTAAAAGATAAATAAGAACCTTTTTCAGTATGTAATACTTGTGCCAAGACTATGCATGTAAAAAGCAAAAATCTCCTTTTCATCGCGTTAGGCTTATTGTTCAGGTTATTTCAATGCATTCGATTTTTGTCACAATTTATTCAATTTTTTTAAAGAGAGGGCAGGAGTGACGGGGACGGGGGGGGGGGGGATACATAGGGTAGGCTGAAAAAGGAAATCCGTTGAACTTTGAATGTAAGTATGCTATGTAGGGATTCTTTTATATATAAAAAGGCATGGGTTATAATTCAGCATAGGTAACCATTGGAAGTTATACAGGGCTGCGTTGATTAATGACAAAGATAAACGGTTTTAATGGTAAAAACGACATTTCAGGTCCTCCCCGAGGGTCTCTGCAATCCCATAATTCATTCGTGTGAGTGTTGATTTCCAGTGTTATTTTTTCATATGCTCGTCAAGTAACAAGTTCTTTAGACTAACAGGCGGCACTGGTCATAATCTTCTTTTTCTTCTTCTTCTTCTTCTTTTTCTTCTTCTTCTTCTTCTTCTTCTTCTTCTTCTTCTTCTTCTTCTTC